>VWZS01004878.1:119563-131858 GCA_013397075.1 Rhabdornis inornatus
TTAATGGTAAAAATGAGAGAAAGAAACAGAAGATGACTCTTTGAGTCAGTCAACAGATCAGGCCTTAGCCCACAGTGAAACTTCAGGGCTCATACACCAGCCTGTTCCCAAAGCAACATAGTCACATAAAAGTCTGTGTTAATCCTAACAGAATCTGCTTTAGAATGAAAGGAAAAGTTACTCTAATGTTCACTGGCGTAGATACAAAATTAGCTTAATTTCTTTTTTCTCTTTTTTTCCTAAAGAGAAAGTTCTGTGCAAGGTATTGGAGATCTAGCCCAGGATTATCTGCTGTTTGACTGTGCCATTCAGAATACTTGCAGGAGGATAGGAGACCCTATCCTCTCATTCAGAAGGAGACAGCTAATCAACAACTGAATCTTTAATTGCGTTGAGGATACTTCTGGAAGATTTTGCTATCCCAACGTTTGAAAAACAGGAAAGATAGGGTAAAGGCTAGTATGCCTTAATCTGAAAAATGCTGGGAATGGAGCTAAGCTGCCTGGCTGATGAGCAGGAGAATCTTCAGGGTTTGCTTGCTGTCTTCAGGCATCAACATGCCCAGAAATGACACAGAGACCTGTGTGTCAGCTGTCACTGCAAGGACATCCCTGCATCAGGCAAATTTCAAAGAAATACAATTCTGGTGTAAAACTAGCCACTCAAGGGCCACCTCAATTTCCTTGCAACTTGTGAGAGTGAGAGCAGATGGGGATTAAAATTAGGGGACAATTCTTCCCACTCATGGTGGCTCTCTTGCTTGGGACTCCATAAACTGCAGTACAGATGTCAACAAGTACCACAATAAACTGCAGCTTGCTCTATCCCAAAAACCAGCAGTCATTCTGATGTTTAGAAGTGTCATTTAACCCCAGGCAGCAACCAAGCTACCCCATCTGAAACCATCACAAGAAGAAAATCAAGAAATGACACCTTTTGAGACAAGATGCCTCTTTCTTAATTACTTAGGAGTTTTTAGCTAAGCCTTCTAATATTTTGGATTGCTTTTCACCTTGAAACAGTTTTACCACTGAAATACTCTCCTGGTCATAACTTGTTTTGTCAAGTTGGCTTTTTTTTCTAAGAAGTCTTCTTGGTCAAAATATGTTTTATGGTTTTAAGCTGCTCCCAATTGCCTGAAAATTGAAGAATGGGTAAAATTCAATATACGTGTTTCTTAGGACAAAGATGGAGTTTGATATGTAGCAGGTATGATGGAGACTTTCACAGTTGTCTTGGGACCTGAGAAATATTTTCTTTTTTTTTTTCTTTCTCTTTTTTTTTTTTCTCTGAACAATAGGGACACAATTATTTTTCCCATAACATATAACATCTCAGCCACTTACACCTTCTTTTGGTCTGGACATACTGTAGAGGGTAGGCCAATCCTGTCCTCTTATTCATGGACCAGACTTTTGCACCTAAATGGGAAGCAAAACACTGCCTCCACCAAAGGTACCAGGATAGGATGTTACAAAGATGACAAAGAAAGCACAA
This sequence comes from Rhabdornis inornatus, assembly GCA_013397075.1. NCBI lineage: Eukaryota > Metazoa > Chordata > Aves > Passeriformes > Rhabdornithidae > Rhabdornis > Rhabdornis inornatus. The sequence continues at coordinate 121,061 of VWZS01004878.1, forward strand.
GCACAACTTTTTGAGTGGGAAATGTGTTGCTACAAAGCAATACAATAATAGATGCACGAACAATTGTTTTCATAAATAAGTAGGAAGAGAAAGGCCCAAAGTAACCTGAGGTTTCTTGTGGGTAGTTTCTTTTTCTTTTTCCTAAAAAAGAAAGAGTAAGTTACATATTGTCCAGACATTTGCTGGCTTAAGCTTAAAGGGCCTGTGTGCAGAGTATTCACACTGGGATTCTGCTCTTTTCTCTCAATAACATTATTTCAACTATTGAGTCGTGCTGCCACTGGGAAAATATGAACATTTCAACAAAGAAAAATAAATTGCATTTGTGTTCTCACTTCAACTCCCAGATTCTTGCTGGAGAGGAGCCAGGACAGTTTCAAGGTGCTGACTATCTCCTTCCAGCAAAAGAGAACAGATGGGACAGAGCTAGGCTGGGACCCTGCAGTTAGATGCAAACACATATAAGTCTTGTATCAGAGTAAGGCTCTTTTCTCCCCTCACCCTCTCTACTTTATGTACCTTGTATTTCAGAATATGGATATCTAAACAGTAGCTAGGAGGGAGCCATGGCACACTTGGCTTGAGCATTGCACCATGTGCTGCTGCAGTTCGAACACTGTCAGGAAAAGCAAGGTTTGCTTCCCTCCTTTGCCACCTGCAACCTCAAAAAAACCCCTGCACCATTCGCAGATGTAGCTTTCCCCCAGTGTAACAGGAATAATCCCCTTTTCCTGGGATACAGCTGTATACTAAGGGCTCCACCATGGCTTGACACTAACACTTCAAGTCCATGCAAATGAGAGGGCTCCACAATTTGCTCCTGTGCATTTGGTGTCAGTGGGTCCTGCTGCTCTGCCAGTTTCTGCCAGATGTGCACAACTACCACATTTGTAAACACAACCCTAGTGCATATCCACACAAACTATTCACAGGAGCTAGTTAAATAAAACATGGCATTTGCTGGCTGTAAGCAGCAGAGAGAGGGAGGGCATGAAACATGAGCCTAATAGGAATTGGGGAGCTGGGGTGAAGAGGGTTACAATCCACATTTACAGAACACTCTTGGAATACCAAAAGCTTTCCTCTTTATAATACAAAAACTTTGTTCACTTTAGTTCACTCACCATGAATAATGAACTGGGGAATTAAAAGCTTTAAACCTGTTAAAGAAGGAATATTAACTTAAGTATAAATATGGCTGAAATAATCCAGACAGTTTTATGACCTTACACCCCCAAATGAAGGTGAAATGCAGAATTCTTTCCCCAGGAATAGTGGTAAACACAGCTAACAGATGGAAGAGCTGAATGGAAATTTCAATAAAGTAGGCCACAAAGAAGCATTTGTAAGTGCAGGGGTGCTCACTTAAAAAAAAAGGGGGGAAAAAAAGAAGGCTAAAAAATGGAACTTTGTTTTATTTTGATAGAGTGCCAAAACAGTACTGCATTCCTTAAAGAGCAGAATAAAGGAACGAGTTAGACTGGCCTTCTCAACACCTCAGCAAAAGCCCCCATGGGTCTCATTTTGCTAGGATGACTATTTATATGACAGGTAAGGGAATAATTTTGTTGGATTCAGTTACACTAGGCCTCCCTGACCCCTGGGTCAAAAGAGCAAATGCAAAAGTGACAATGTGGATAATTGCCTGTTTAGGATAATGGAATACTGATTGAGGGTCAATTATTATAACACCTGAAAGATAAATGAGCTGATGTGAAAGGTTCAGCAGAGGTAGCAAACAAGAACTGTCTGCACGCACCATGCCATGGCTAATAATGCAGAGTACAGACTGCTGCATTTGATAGCAGGGAAGCACATTTCCTGAGCTGAACTACTGAAGTCGAGTAGTTTCCAAGCCCTAAAATATTTTAGTTTGTAAAATCTGCTGTAAAATAGAAATTCAGTGCCACTGCCCAAAGCTGAAGGATTAAGGTAATATTATTTAACATGTTACACAATTAATTTCCATTATAACCCTTGCCTGTGCCAGATATCTCAGAGTTACTCTTTCTTCTGTCTCCTGAGTGAACTTTCTTCCATTGCTACACAATTAAATAAAACCAGGTTTGACATTTGTATGTCTAAATACAACTAAAGGTGAAACACCATTCAGGCCATTACTACAGTGAGCCACTGTGGTTCATAGAATTTTTTAAAAACTGAATTTTGTCTATAAAATGTTTTGAAACTTCTGTGCATGTGACTGTCTTGGTTGTGTTGTTGGGCACAGCTTTTGCATGGTATGACTCTTGAAATGCTTGTTCCTCACTTTGGTCTTCTTCCTATTTCCTGTGTCCCACAAATAACAAAGACCCTTCCTTCCTCCTCTAGACATCATGATGGTATGGGGTTTAGGCTGGAGAAAAGAGCATTTTTAAGGGGAAAGCACAACTGACTCCTCTTTAGGGTTACAGTCCAATTAGAGGTCAGTCACAATTCTCTCCAGTTAGTGTTTTGTCTGTGGAAAGGGAGACCCAGAGGAGACTTTCAGTCTCTACAACTACCTGAAAGACGTGGTGGCAACATGAGAGTCAATCTCTTCTCCCAACAAGTGACAGGACGAGAAGAAATGGCCAGGTAAAGTTCAGTTTGGATATTAGGAAAAACTTCTTCACTGAAAGACTGGTTAAACATTTGAACAGGTTTCTTGGGGAAGTGGTCCCAAAAATGGAAGCGTCCAAAACAAATGAGTAGATATGGCACTTTGCAATATGGTTTAGTGGGCGTGGTGGTATTAGGTTGAAGGTTGGACTTGATGATTTTGGAAATTGTTTCCAACCTTAATGATTTGAGTAAGCAGACAGCGAGTGTCCAGATACATAGAAAGCACCTTGGTGTGCAAAAAGTGTTTCCAGATAATTTGAAATGTCAATCTTCTCATAGCATGAGATGAATGAGCAATAAAAAACAGATCTCTATGAACAGCAGAGCTCTGATAAAATGCTCTCAATGTAAATATCAATGTCTCAAAACTATATCACAGCAAAAAGTGTTATTTGGAAAATATTTCACTCAAGTGAGATGAAAAGGGCTCAGGACATCTGCTGCAATAAACCCACAACTCAATGTAAGCCTCTCCCAGTGCTCTTCCATAGTGGCATGAGAGGACCTCACCTGCTTTTTCTCCTCCGCCTCTGTGTGAACAGGGATCTTGGAAAGAGCAGGAATAAGCATGTCTAGATCTCTGACACTGTCAACAGAATACAGTAGAATAACAAAGGCTGCCAAGAAAGTGAATATATGAAACTATAGCACCTTCAAGGGTACTTGAAGGTGACCACTGCATGAGTACAGAAGCAGGGACATTGCCCAGTTTGGCTGCAACAGTGTGAGTCATTGCTGCCCTGTGCCTTTCTCTTGGATATGATTTTTTCTTTGGTTGTTACATGAATGTCAATCTTCGAAACTTGTCATCCCACATTTTAGCACAAATCTATCTTTTAAAAAAATTCCACCTAAAAATTCCAGCTATAATGACTATAATGCAGTAGCAAATTAATTTCTCCCGCCGTCTCTCCAACTGGCATATTACACTCTTTTATTTCATTTATACTCATCATGTAAGCTGGGAAAAGATGAATGACCAGACTATGAGAGGAACTTGCAGGTGATTCTCATCTCTATTTTATTTTATGGGAATATCACTACCACTTCAATACCATCAGCTGCAGGAAGAGTAATTTTGATGCCAAGCAGGAGTTTCAAATCCACAATAAAACTCCCTTTTCTATAAGGTAAAGGATTAAAATTAATCAACTTCATAACAAGCCAAGTGTCTTGCTAGAAACACCCCCTAATAGGAACAACAAGTGTGGAGAGTAAGTCACATGACTTCGGGTAAGAAAACAAAACAAAAAAATCCCAACCCTGGGCCACCGAGCAAACACTGTCTCACAGTGACTAATTTCTGACTAGAACCCTACTGCTTTGGTTTTCCTTTCCCTCAGACGAGATGAATCATTGCATGCAGGCTGACAGAAACAGAAGGCATCCTTTTCCTTCAGCTGCCAAACCCCTCATGATTTTCCTGTATGACAAAAGTCCATCCGGCAGTGATGAGAGATTTCTGAAACTAATTGAAGTCTTCAAGGCTTAAAAGATTATTGAAATCTCTTCCACTGTGGGGACAAGCTAGCTCTTATTTCAAATGATGTATTTTCTATTCCCCTGCATTCAGCTTCTGCAGGGAGCATATCCCTCAAATGTTCCACAGCTCAGAAATGTCTCTCATTTTACTCTCAAAGCTATTTCTCTTCCTTGAAAATTTCGTATCTCTGTGCTTTTGTTATTTAAGAGTCCTTGTAGCAGTGAAATCAAAACCAACTCAAACCTCTACAAGCTGGGCTTATAGAAAGAGACATGCAGTTAAAGACGTAAATCCCACGATGTTTCCAGTTCCCACGCAAACAGGGTGCTTTTTGCCTCTTTGTCCCACACTTGGGTGCTGGAACGCTGAGAGGCATCTAGCAAAGAGATACAGTGCAAATTTCATGGAGACCCAAAAGTTCAAGGCAGGTTCTCTTCTTCCTTCCCACCTATGTATGGGGCACTCATGTTGCTACTTAGGCTATTCTAACAAAGCATCCATAAACAAAACTTGTTCCTGAAAATAATTGTAAAGAACCATGCTGGATATTTCAAATTTTCATAAACTTGCTAACTGTTAAACATGGGCCTGAATTCTCAGAAGTTACAGAAATTGATTACAACAGCAAAACAGCACAGAGCCCTGTGGAAAGCACCATTACGTTTCGTTCTATAAAAGCCCCACAGGGGATTCTTGTTCTGAGGCTACTTGAACAACATAAGCAAGTCTCCAAGAACAGCTCTGTGTGACCACTGTGTAATATCCACCAGGTAAAACTGGAAAGTGACAGTTATGATTACATTTGTCTCTTGACAGAAATGCTGCTGCTGAATAACTAGAGAACGAGGTGTGACGCCAACTGATTCATTAGCCTCACGCCACAGATTGCGAAGAAAACTTTCCTGCAATAGTGAGACAAATAGCTTAGCCACAGAAGAGCTCAGCAGTGATTTCGCAAAGTATGAGAGAGTTGGTGGTGCTCTGATTTGGTGCTGCTCCCTTTTAAATAGCTTCCCAGCCTGTTCTGAAAGGACACTGTCCTGGAGAAGCAGGATGTGTGGGTAGTTTGCAAAACCATAAATGTCAATGGTTCTCCCAGAGCTAATACCTGATTCTCCTCTTATGTTTCGGGAATGTTAGATTCTGCCTTCTTATTTCTCAGTTACTATCTGATTAACTTAAGGGGGATGCTCCTTATGCTGAGGGCCTCTGTAACAGGGATCTGGGGCCACAGGAGCTGCCTCTGAGTGTTGGCATTTTAGCTGATGTTGATTCCCTGGTCAACAATTCCTTTGCATGGTACAGATGTTACAAACGAGCCAATGGCTAATGTCAGTCTGCTTGCACAGCACAAGCCTCATCAATCTGAGCAAGCTTGGACCTATGGGCTCTTTCCTTCTCAACAGATGGCCACAAATTCCCTTCCATAGGAGGAAATCTCATCTAGTCCAAATGTTGAAAACCTTTTCAGTGTTATAGGGAAAAACCAAAGCCCGAAGGTGTCTTTAAAGAGATTCAATAGAGGAAAAAGCCCTCTGGAGCAGAGGAAAGAAAATCTGGAGTGACAGCAAACTATAAACCTAATGCATGGACAGTTAAGGAAGAAAATGAACCCTTGAGTGTTTCAAATGGAGAAGAACACCTGCCCTTTAATTAAGAATGAAAGATGAACATGATCTGTTGTACACAAGATACAACTCAAGCGAGTAACTTTGGAAGAGGTTGATAGCAAACATATCTTTGGTAATAGTCAATGTAACTAAGTCAGACCAAGTGCTGAAAAAAACAGCAGGAAGAAACACCAGACTTCCTACGAAATAGAAATAAATTCCTAACATTATCCCATTTTCAGCAAACTTACATTTCTTGAAAGATGGGAATAAATCAAAATCAAACAGATTTTTATCAATAAAGAAATTGATAATTCTACTTTGTAAGATGACAGAATTCTGAAGATCACTCATGACAACTTTACCTACTAGATGCAACTTTAAGTAACCTCAAATTTTGGGGTTTGCTGAGTATGCTGCAAAAGACAATTGATAAGTGTATTTTTAGAGAAGACTTTGTAGAATGATAGAAAAGTAAGAGGGGCTTTTTTCTTTGGTAGTGGGTTGGAAAAATTCCTTCCCAATAATTAGTTTGATGCTGTTTGGCTTCATTGTAATAGTAATGGTGGCAGGAGCTTGGGGTTTTTGCTTGGATGCTTTGTTTGGTTCCTTGTTTTTTTCATTTTTTAATTGAGTTGTCTCATTTACATTTCAGTGAACAGAAACATCCTTCGATGTTAAAGCTGAGATATCAAAAAGGACATTTCGGTAATTAACCCGAGCTCCAAAGCAAACTTACTGGAAGGAAACTAGAAGAAGAAGCTAAAAGTTGATCAGATTCTGTTCAAGAAAATGAAAAATCATGGTTGAAAAACATTTTTTTTTCTTGTAGTTTTTTGTCACCAATGATTTTTCTCCTGGAAAGAACAGTTTTGCAAACAGCTTCCATGTAATTGAAGACATAACTGAAGCTTCACAGTCTGTGTGGTTAAAAACAAATTTACATGCAGATTCCTAAACAAAAAACATGCTGTACTTATTAAAAAGGACTGAAGTCAAAGCAGCATCCAGACTGTTTTTAGAATCTACACTTTCTGTCTTTTTCTTTGTGAACAGTTTGATGCCGTTGTTACGCTAAACTACTTACAAAACCATGATAATAATGACAGAAAAGAGATCTGTGACTGACTCAAATGATTCTCAAAGACACCCTCCCATCCCTTATGTGAAACCTAAACGCCAACTGCAGTCTGCACTCCACTGTGAGAATTCTCAGTCAACACCACTGCAAATGTACCCCAACAGCTCTCTAAATCTTCATCATAAAAACCCCAGATATATTAATAAAGAGAGACATCTGGAACAGCATGCCAATTTAGCTTGGCCACTGCACCTTACTATCTGTCATCACTACTGTCCCCAGGCTTGTTTTACATGAGAGATTTCCCTTCTCATTCTGAGTCTTAAAACTATACACCCCACACTCTCATACCTCTCCATCTTCTTCCCACCCTGCCTTCCATGATCCTTACATCAATGACGAACCCAGAAGGCAGGATGGACAAGTGTGACCTAGAAAGAAGGGTTTGCCTTGCTATGGTTGAGAGATACCAAGAAAATAAATTTGAATGTGACGTGCTGCAGAAAGGAGCTCCTGAAACCAAATTTTCTGTTGTTTTGTGACATCTTATGGGTTTAGGGGCTACGGTGATTAGGAGAAAATGAAGGAAGGAGCATGAAACATCAAATTTCAGAGGAAGAACTAAAATTAACATCAATAGGCAAAGCCCCTGATTAAAGGGAGACTTACAAGAAGAAATGTTAATTAGTAGTTATAGTGAGCACTTGAGTCTTTCAAGATTTTAATATACAGATTACAAAGAAGACATCTTTCCTGCTGTTCTCTATAAGGTTAATATGCACAGAATTTAAAAAAAATGGTGACCTGCTCCTGCTGGGATGTGCCATGCAAATTCTGAGAATGTGCAGGAGAGGCAAAAATTAATCAGCAATGAAAGGACAGCAATAGAAAAATCTTCTGAAGGATAGGCTTAAGTTTTCACTGAGAAAAGATCAGGGCTGTTTTTGTCTATCTTTTTCGAAGAAGTATCGTTAAATGGTTTCTATAATAAATAGGATATTGTAACATCTGAGATGTGGCTAGTACACGGTCTCCATTGAAATATCTAAAATGGACAGGAAACTGGAAAATGGTCGGCATGGGCTCCCCAGCCTTGCCACGAAGCATTTTAAAACCAGCATGCCAAGAGGGACCGGAGGTAGGCAGCAGCATACTAATTTATACTTCACATGTAGCTTAATCTGCCATACCAGAAAATGGATCTTCAGTTTTCCTCTACGGGGTAATTTATTTTAACAATAGTCATTTACTTCAACAGGTCTGTATCAATCCCTTTCCTTATTTACAGAGAAATAAACTGCTTGCTGTTTAGATAACATTCTCTTCAGGGCAGAAGTAGCTTATCGGAGCTGCCTGCTGCGAGCCCAGTCCAGGCTGCAAACAATGCACTTTTACCAACTCTACTGCCTTGAAATCTGACAACATAAAGCAAAGCACAAATTACTTTCCGAGACTTTCTTCAACTTTCCTCGGCATAGCTGTGAGAGACTTGGCCCGTTTATAGCAAAAGTGAGACAGACTGAAAGTACGTGCGTGTCAACTGGCTCCTGCAGGGAAAACCCTGGCCATGGGCTGGGCATCCTGTCTAGGAACTTAACCAGCCTCTCATTGACGTGTGACATATTCTTCCAATGGACTTTTAATCCATTCACTCAATAAAATGCACAGAGATAAAACCAGCTGAAGCCAGGAGCAAGGAGCAGTATTTTGTGCCACTGTGTTCTTTCATCACTTTCCATTCACTCACCTCTAACTTATCCTCTCCTTCAGACTTAACTCCATCACAGTGACCAAGTTCAGTGAACTCTTGGGGCAGGCAAAACAGCTTTGCTGAGTTGCTCTGTGTTTGCTTGCACATGCAAACCTGCTGACGTGGTCAGCCTGCCCTGGAGGAGCTGCCCTCTGTGCCTGCCCATGTCCGGCAGGAATGGCAGGCAGCAGTGAGCAGTGGCAGTGTCTCACCTCCAGCAGCTCCAGCTGCCACCAGCCACTGGAAACGTGGCATGGATGAACTCCATGCTATGTCAACTGTCTGGTGTGCCCGCCTTTTTTTCATACCATGATCTGAGCCAGGTTGGCAGCTTTAATTATCATTTTCCCTTCCAGCTGGCCTATATCCTCTTATGTTTGAGGCATCATTCTGGAGCAGTCTCCAGATTTTGAGAAGCCAAACTCTCTCCACGGTTGACACCTCTGCAAGGTATCTCAGAAAAAAATCCTGGGTTGAAATTCTGGCAGGGCTATGAAGAAGGGGCTGGCCAATTGGTTTCTAGTTGTATTGGCATTAAACTTAAAAAAATCCGAACAAACAAAAGCAACAACTGAGATAGGGAATTGAAAAGTAAGGAAGGAATTATCCCTGTGCACCTCAATGCTAAATAAATGCATACCTACTTTACAACTCTCATTTCTCAGGAGCTATAGTCTTTTCCACATATCGCAACAACAAAAACCCAAACAAACAAACAAACAAACAAGACAAACAAAGAAAGCCCACCCCAAAAACAAAAAAACCCACAACAAACAAACAAAAAACCCACTTCTTTTAGAGAAATTAATCTCAAAAGCCTGTGGAGGTCCTGCAGCCAAAGGCTCTGCTTCAGGGCAAGAGCAGACACTCTATAGAGCTCTCATCTCTGCTTTGATAAACAGCCTGGTCTTTGCACCTCCTGTACAACACTAATAAACTCTATAAAATACCAAAATCATTATTACCAGGGGATACATCAATAACCCAGGGATTTCACCGTTGGCTGTGTAGTGGCTTGCTGTGCTGTGACCCACTGCCTTCAAAATTATAATCCTTTCATTGAATAAGACACGATTAAAAATAATATAATATTTCAAAGGACTAAGTGCTCCCATATGGAGATCAGTTCTTTAAGTGTTGTAATTTGCCAACTCTTAATACACTGGAATTGTTTTAATGAAATATCCTGTGCTATTATGTAAGTACAGTATTGTTTCCATTCACACTTCTGTTCTACACAACTATTCCAGATGTTCTACCCACCAACTCGAGATGGAAAAAAAAGTATACACACATGCATTCATATTTAAATATATATGTGCACACATAAATATATATGTGCATACATAAATATATATGTGCATAAAAATCAACTTATTAAAATCAAACCTAAAATTAAATGCTTTTGCATTTGAAAGAAGTTCTCTGGGCATGTCTTAATCTTCTTTTAACAAACCTGCCATGATATAACTCAAACCCTTAAAGTTTCACAGTCCTAAGTTGTAATAAAAGCAAGAATAAAAGTTTACTAGAAGGTCAAAAACTGTCAAGTATAAGCAAAAGAAAATACAGAGACACAGAAGCAGAAGAAAGGTTAAGTGCTTCTGAAAATATTCAGGTACTGTACCTCCAAGTATATTGCAGCAGTAGGTGACTGGTTACTGCTGTTTTATTTAATAAGACTTCACATAAATTCCAGCTGCTAACCATGTGATAAGTCCATCTCAGAACAGAAGGGCTTCTATTCTCCAGCCACACTATGATCCAGACTTCCACCCACCTCACTGGGAATTACAGTCGTACTGAGGGCTGATCCCATGGATCGTTTTCCTGTGCTCACATTTGATTATAATGCGTGAGCTGTGTGAACGAACAATCTTAGGATTTAAGGAAAAAAACACCTCATTTTATGTAACCCTATATGTGGTATGGTAATAATTCTGGGGCTCGACTGCACAGCAATTTTCTCAGTACTTTAATGTAGTGATGGCACTTTTTTAAAACAAAGAGAGAAGAAAAAAGGAAAGAAAATGCACACAGGAAGAAGAATGAGATTAAAAGATTATTCATAATTTCTGACTTTTCCTCCTATTGCTCCTTCCCTCATTCTCTTTTTTCACTGTATTCAAGTTATCCTGCTGCTAAGTATATAACTCTTCAATCTGCATTAAGGGTTCATTTTTGCAAAATGCTGAGGGCCCTAAACTTTCAGCTTTTACTGCCCTATTTTATAAAGGAAAAATAATCTCTCTTCTTTTTTTTTTTTTTTT
>VWZS01004878.1:131879-419410 GCA_013397075.1 Rhabdornis inornatus
TTTTTTTTTTTTTCTTTCCTGGGCAGACTGTGCAGCTGTTCTGTAACTCCTATGGCAGTGTCAAATAGTGGTAGGTTCTGCCATCCAAAGAAGTATTTTTCTGTGCAAGGAGGAGGAGGAGGAGGAGATGAACTGGAAGAGCCACATGGGACATTCCTGTCCATCTCTCACATTATGTGACTGATAGGTACATCAACTACATGTGAATGGGGAATAAGAAACACTGCAGATGCTGACTGATCAGCAAAAAAATGCTACTTTTTTCCCTAAAAAAAGGTACTTTTATTTTTGTCTCTTCAGTGGCCTGTTTTCCCTCTTCTATGTGTAGTTTTTGTACTCTTTGATAGTTGGAAATAAAATATTTACAACTGGGAAAATAAGGAGATACTTTCTGTTTTATAGTAGAGGTTTTGGAAGATAAAAACAGTAATGTAGTTTTAGTTACATTTTTCCCCATAAAAATTGTATTTAAAAAATGACAATTCTGATGACAGAAAAACTATTCTATAAAATATTTACTTGTGAAAAAATTTGAAATTAAATATTTACTATTAGTGGATACTTCTTTCAGAACAAAGTAAAGGTATAAAGGCCACATTTAGTTTTACTCCTAAAAAGTATACAGACAGTGTTGTACATGAAAGTGCTATGTAGTGTTTTTTTGCTTTAACATTTTTAATATCTTTGCAATGTTCCTTTTAAAGGAAAACTTAATTATTTTTCACACAGTCTATAAGCCTTCCTCTGGAGACCTACATGAAATATCTGTAACATAAGCTGAAACTACATTTAATAATGTCCATTGTGTGAAATTTGCTCTTTAAGAAGTAAGAACTTTGAAATCATTACAGCTTTAGTGTTTAAAAAAACCCCATGTGTATTAATGGCAGGCTTTTTAAAACATTGGAAGTGCAACTTGTCAGGAAAGACTGCAACAGCCTGGGAAGGTGGGGAAGACACCCCTGACCAGTGACCATAAGGTCACAAAGAAATCCAGACCTGGAGATTCATCTGTAGCTAGCTAAATGAAGAACACCAAACATGCAGGCATGAACTAAACCATCAAAAACACTCGTCCTAGCTATTTGTAGATAGAATAAAATAAAATAAAATAAAATAAACCCCAGGTGCTGTTCCAAATCTGAATTTCTTTGCTGCAAGCTGAGTTAAGCTCCAACTGCAGCCCTTCTGCCTCTTAGAGTCAGCAGCCAGGGAACAGTTTTCACTCAGGTGCAGCCTCCACTCAATACTCTCAGCATCTCTGAGCACGAGCATGGGACATTTTTGTCAGGCACAATGCTCTTTTTGCATTTTTTTCCAGGGTCTACACAGTGAGCAACTGCAGACCATGAAGTGACCTGGTGCAGAGTCATGCAGGGAAAGGATGGGAAAACTGAAGGAGGCTTGCTGAAAGGGTGACCACAGTAGTTTGGGATGATTATACAAACGGCTCTGCATCTTTTGATGTTTCCTCTTTTCTAATAATAAGATGGTCATCTGCACGCTTTGCTTTCTGAGAAACGCTGCTTCATTTCTCTCCCATAAAAATGGTCTGTTTCCTCTCAGTGAACAAATTAGAGGAAGAGACCTACAATAATTTACAGTATATTAGACAGTTATTACTGTGCAATGATATAAAATGGTGATTATACTAAGTGAGAACTTTGGTAAAATTCATATACTGGAAACAAAAGAGTAAATTGAGGTTTGGTACTGCATGTCTGAACTCAAACCATCCAGGGCAACACATATAAATTCCAAATCCCAATCACATTACTCATTCACGTAGTTTCATCATGATTATTCAAGCACTGACAGCGTGTTCAGGCCATAGCAAATAAAGAAGATGAGAAATTAAAAGGCTGGCTTTTGTGACTGTGGCAGGCACCATTTGGCCTTCTGTGCCAGTGCATCTTAGCAAGACTGTGGATCTTGCTACCATGGCCTTTGTACACACTGAACATTTCTTAGTATGGCTTAGAACAAGAAAAGAGGAGAGATAACTTGTTAGCTCCTGCTTACTACCAAAACATGAGAGGCAGAGCTCTGTTAAATGGGACCTGCTTCACAGAGCTGATAAAATTCAAGAGTTCAACAGTGTCATAGCCTGGCATCCATGTTAAACCTTATTTTTTATTAGTTAATGCATGTGCTACATTTTAATGGATGCTAATGTAAATATACGTGCTTATTATGACTTTAGTGCACTCACAATAGCTTAATAAAGCATTTTTATTGTCATCATTTATTGCCACAGTCTTTTCACACTTAGAGTGGTGCAAGTCCAAAATAGCCCCCTAGAAGTCATGGGTTTACCTAGGTGTAAATCTGTGGTTACTTTAGATGTTTATTGGCTGAAAGGAGACTCTGGCTCATAGAATCCAAATATCACTTTGATTTAAGCGCTGCTGAGTTTAAGCAGACTGTAACCAGATACTGAAGAATCACTCTAGCTCAGGAGGAGAGGAGTAATAATTTTAAGTAGAGAAGAACTCTATTCCTTTATATAGTTTTTTTTTTTTTAATTATTTTTAAATAAGATGTCTTGCTTTGACTATGAAATAGCTATAAAAGAAAATTAACTTTGACAAGGTTATCAAATCATTTGGCATCAGCTTGCAGCTTCTTAGTGCCTTTTACTTATTTACCCTTGAGAAAGCAGAGTCTGCCACAGACCCTTTTCTCCTCCTCATTTTTCAGATCAACTGTTGATATTAATAGCCCAATGCATTGAAAACAAATGAGAATTTCCATCCCAGGAAGGGTTTGTACACAAAAATATGTAACGAAGGATTTAGGACCACACAAAGCACTGCTGAAATGCAACTTTGCCTCAAATGAACACAGCCAAGTTTAAGAGGGCATGTTATGTCAGAGGGCATGTTATGGCCAGAAGAGAGAAATAAGGGAACCTCTCAGATGCATGGGGAAGACCAACAGAAAAACATAAAGCATGGGAGGTCATACACAACTCCAAGTACAGCTGCAGCAACAAAACTGGCCTGACATTTTGCATAAAGTCTCAAAAAAAGCTATTCACACATCACAGAAAACAAAAAATAACAACAAAAAAAGAAGCAACTCTAGGAACACTGTTCCCCTGAGCCAGACTTGGTGCGCTGATCAGGAAGAAATCGGTACCAGAAGATCAGATGCTACAAAAGACAGCACCTAGCTGAATGCATGACTCAGCTACCACCAAACATGTTTCTTGAAAGGCACAACTGACCACAGATGTGCACGAGAGACCTGAGAGAACATGCACTCAGACTGGCAATGTTCTTAATATACAGGGACACAGATGCTGGAACAAATCCCCCCAGCACAAACAAAGGCACGGCTCCATGACCTGCCAGCGGCAGCCTGGCAGCAGCACACACACAAAACCACACAGAAAACACCGTGTTGCTGTTATCACAGTAAAAAACCCCTACATGGAGGCATTTACCACAGAGCAGCTGAAATGCCGTGGGTATCTTCTGGTAATGCACTCTATATCCAAGACTGGTGCTTTCCACAAACAGTTTTTCCTTGTGTCAGCAAGCTCAGACAGGAGAACATGCTTTTACTCTAACCAGTCATGGGTGCTTCTTGCTTTTTTTCAATCCAAGCTTGCTCAGTTTAATAGCTCTTCCTCATACAAGACATCACCATGACCCAAAATTTATGAGGGAAGTTTTCTAAGGTAAAGGGACGAGCAGGTGCCTGGTTTTCACTGACTACCAGCAGCACCTGGCTCCTACATGTGCTGCTGAACATCTCCCCAAACTGGCTTTGTAAGTGTCTGTGAAAAGGAGGCTGGAGAACAGGCAACCCAGCTGGCACCTGCTGCAGCCAATATGCCCACGGAGCTGTGAGAAACTCTTGCAGTGAACTCCCAAATATCCTATGGATTTCAGCTTCATTAAAAATATGGATTTCAAGCCAAGTTTGCCAAAATGAGATCCACGTATCTTTTTGCAGATTTAGCTGAAATTATGACTTCAGGTAAAAGCCTCAAGAAAAATACGTGGTTGCTGTTTCTTCCCAAAGCCAGGCAACTCATGGCAGTTTGGCACCAAACCCACAAGCCAAATGTAAAGTGCAAGACAGGAAAAGTAAATGAAGGAATATTTCCTATCAACCTCTGCAGTCCAGAGCTGCATATTGTTACATGCCTAGGAACACCAATTGGAGAGGTGGGGAAATAATGAAATACAAAAGAAAGACAGGAAGCTGAGGTGAGAATCTTCTGATGTGCTAATTAATTCTTGATTCATTCTTCCGCTGTAGGCGAATAAGAAACTATTAAAAAATCGCACAAATGTTTGTGCAAGCTGTGGGGTCAAATTCTGGTTTCTGTTAATCAGGCAGAAACCATTTACGCTGACTATGGCAGAAACAAATTATTCAAAGTGACATAAGCCCATGAGGCACAAACATGCCTTACCCCTGACAGAAAAGAACGCACCATTTTTTTGCTATTTTTTAAAAGTTTAGAATCCTGAATTTGAATTAAATCAAAACAATGGGAGAAAAAAGCTTGTTTTCAAGAACACCCTCATCAGATTAACCTTTTAAGCAAGCTAACATTGTAACCAGACTGAACCTAACTTTCTCTCCCAGCTTTTTTTCAAAGGCAATGCAGGAATATTGGACAGAGAGAGAATGCAGCAAATCCTCCAATTCTTTGAGCAGAGCAGCTTGGGGAGCAAGCTATACTCAGACCCTTTTCTTTTTGGTGGACTGGGGCTGCACATCTCATCAAAGCACTCACGTTGATTACAAGGTCTTATCATCCCCCTGCAGTCAGTCATCTGTCAACAGCACAGAAGGTCACACCTCTCATCTGTCAGTAAGTGATGAGACTGAGGATTTCTCCAAATGAGCGATCTCCAGTCCCAGATGGAAACAGCAACCCAGCACTGCTTTGAACATCCTGGTTTGCTTGCATTTCCTGTGCTGCCCTACCAGCTTCTCACTCCTGGAGTGCCACAGCACCCCGGTTTGGAAGCAGTTCTGAACTCAAGTCTGGACCTACCACTGATAGTATGGCTTGAAAACTGCCCCAGCCTCAGCATACATTGCAACTACAGATGCAAATGGCCTGTTTGGCAGGACACCTACATGCCACTATCCCACAGCACAATTAAAAATCCTAAGGTGAAAAAGTTGTATTGATTCCTTGCTCTCACACCTACACAGGTCTTTTGTGGCCATAGCTATTGAAGGTCTGCCTCTTCAAGGAAATACTTTGTGCCTGAAACCCATGCTGCCTAAGAGGCACATTTTGTTTCCTCAAAGCTTAGTTACTCCCACACAAAGCTACAAACATTCCCTAAGTCTTTGGAAATCCCAGCCTTGGCTTGGATTTGTAGGGATATTCTTGAGAAGGCTGCCATTAAAAAGGAGCACTCCCTTTTCAGAGACCCAAGCTGGGGCCTGGAGAAACACAGATCTCTGTGGCCAGGTGGAGAACTGAATATGACCTCTACATTTCACACTACATAAGCACAGCTATCACTCCACAGTACCATTTTGCTCAGAATATAAAGAAAACACATGTCATTTATTCACAGATTTTGCACTAATAATTTCCCAGAAGCACACTTTGCCCTAGGCACAACACAATACATTTTTTTCCTGCAAAGAGTCAGATGTGAGCTGAATCATTGGAGAGATTTTCTGAATTGCTTACTTTAAAAGTATTTCTTTTAATACAGTCATATGTTTTCAAGCCCAGTTTTATGGATGCTTTCTGAAATTAGTTTTAACAGCAAAAGCAAGTTGGTGTGATGTCCATCACTTTCAAGATGAAAAATGGGTTTGCCAGATATGAAGCCAAGAAACACAAAAGTCTCTTGCATTTTATAATTTTACAAGCATGCCTGTTTACTGAATCACACCTACGTAAAACTGAGCTGCAGAAAGAAAATATACACTTTTTTCACCTCCCATCTATCTCATAAATAGGAAAAAACCTGACCAAACCCACAACCAAATACCTGAAACTACTGAAGCTAATCACCCCTCAAACCCCTGCAGCCCACAGATTTAACCAAGAAGAACCTAACTTCGAGTATTTTTTCCCCCATGGTTCAGCAGGAAGAATTCAACCAAATGTTCTGGTTTTCTTCCATGTCTGGGCAACTTTCCAGAACTTCTAAGCCCAAGAGGCAACTTCTAGTTCTATCTAGGTTGCATTCCTTTGTGTTACTCACCTGATTCCTCCTTGATGCCTTTAGCACAAAATACAAAGGCAGTTGCAATGAGAGATTCCTTCACAAAAATGGTGCCGCAGTGCTGTCTTTAAAAAAAATGAAAAGCTCACAAAGAAACTGAGAAAGAATGTCAGTACTCCAGGAATCCAGAAAACAGTCACAGAATTTTGCACATTGCATATACAGATACCCTTTTTTAACCAGCTGTTCCCTCATTTCAAATAACTTCCTCAAGTCAAAACAGTTGCAACACCTTCTCCACTGACCAGACAGAAGGATGCAAAATATCATTCTACCAAGCTTTACCTCCTTGTCATCTGATTATTCTAGGATCTAATTAGCCCTTGTGTGTATATCAAAAGGGTAGCAGGCACACAAGATGGCAAAAGTCAGAAGAAATGAATCACCTTGTTTATAAAAGGGGGGAGCAACCTAAACGGCTTAAATGAAGATACTATGCAAAATCAGTGCTCTACTTTTGAGCACCCGTAGAATTTTTGAGATGACCAAGACCTGCACAGAATCCTAACACAGTTAAGGAATTTTCTTCATCTCATGATTCATGTATTTTTCTACTCCTCCAGCTTCCTTACTAGGTTTCCATGTGCCTGTTTCACTTTTAAAAATGCCTGTTGTCCCAATAAACAGCTTTCTGTTTACATACCATATGCTTCAAAACCCTTTCATATGATATGAAAAAAAATTACCAACAGAAAAAAAATACTCTCCCCTATATCCATTTGTTTCTAAGATATTTCATCTTAATCTTTGTAAAGGTTCTCTTCTCATCCAAAACCCTTGAGGCATTTTAGAAGGTGAATGAGTGATTAGAGGCATTCCTGCTGTAATTTATACACTTTGTAAACTCTAATTGTTCTGAGCCAAAGATTTCTTTTTTCCTAAAGTGACAAGTTTAGTAGGTTTCAAGGTTGTACACAGCAAGATGTATCCAATAGGTCAGACTTTAATAGATTCTGGCCTATCTCTGTGTGTGTGTGCTGTGCTTCTTAATTCAAAATATAGACATTTCAGTGGTTGGAAAAAAAAAATATTTTCAAATACTAACTGAAAAATGCTTTTCATCAAAATGAAAATGATATTTTGAATTTACAAAAACCTTGACTGGCTCTAATGTTAAGTAATTTCTCTGAGGTCATTTTAGAGGCAAGGATGAAAGAATATAAATATTAGATCTTGTATTTTGCTATTAAGTTGTAAAGCAAAAAAAAAAAAAAACCAAAACCAAAACCAAAACATAAAATGCGTGTTGCAGACTCACTGACTACACAATGGAGTAGCATAACATAGGGTTTTCAGTGGCACTTGCTTGGAGTGATCCATAAGAGCTCATGTGTAGCTACTCATGAACAGCAGGGTCATTTTAAACTCTGAACTAATAAAAATCTTCATACTTTGTCAGCATGCATTATATATGAGACTAAGGAGAAAACTTCAAGCATGATAAAACCGTGCAAATCAGCAACACTAGGTGGTGGCTGTATGGCAAGAAAAAAATTAGTTTGCCTGGAAATGTACACATAATTCATGTACACACAAGCACACACTATGTATAGAGATGTGAAATATCTCAAACTAGCATGCAGGAAATGCAAACAATTTATGCTTTTTCTGTGGGTACAACATGCTTTTCTTTTTAACTACTGAGCAGCTGAAATCTTGTTTCCTCAGCCCAAGATAATTTCATGCTTAATTTGTAGTAAGAGAATACCCAACGACTGTCTGAAGGGAGAGAAAATACGGGTAGTATAACAGCACAGGACCTGCTACTCTGCTGTTTGGCAACCAGAGGGGCCTGTGTAGTTTCTACCCTTCAGTGCATCAGAGTAAGATTCCAGCAAAAACACATGTTAAGGGGGGGAGGAAGGGAGGGCTGGGTGTTCAGCTGAATGAACTTACTGTTACCTTTTTTTTCTAACATAAGTCTTCTTTTTCCTGATACTGTCTGAATTTGAAACATCTAATTTAATACATTGAAGGGCCCCGTCTTCCTTTTATTTCCTGTCTGTACTGGAGCAGTCGCCTGTTTCAATTATGACTTTCTCCAGCTCCTACATTTTTCGTGCTCCAGCTGGCTCAAAGTGCACTTCCTTGGAAGGTAAAATGCACTAACTGTGCTGATCAGAGACTGATAGCTGGAAAGCCACAATCACAATATTTAATAGCTGAGCTGATAACTGGAGGGGTTAACAAAAAAAACCCCAACAACTCCAACCCCCCAACAAAATCTTGAGCCTAAACAAAAGGATATTATATAGCTGCATGTTCAATTAAGGCCCCATTATATATATATATATGCATAGAACTGCAGACTGCTTACATAAATTCATACTTTTATTCATACTTTTATGGTAAATTTCATCCACTTCTATGTATTTGTGTTAAATGCTTCTTTCTTGCTTTTCAATCACTTAGTGCTGACTGGGGACTAACCCAGTGCAATTATTTCAAAGAACAGGATTGTGGGATTGATATGGCACTACTGCAAAACCCTGTCCAGCTAAAAATAAGATTGTTTTGTAGTCAAGATGGAGAGGAAAAAAAAAGTTTCTGAGCTGTAAACACCAGTGAATGTATTTTTTTCTGCTTTATGAAAACCACAGATCTTTTTTTTCCCCTTTTTCCTTCTTAGTCATAGGGCAGTTTAATTACAGTTTAATCTCTTTCAGTAAGCACCCCTTGAGACCCTATTGTCAAAGTACTGTATTATCAAGGCTACAGCTACAATTTACTGCAGTAGGTGGGGGCTCCCTTCAGAAAGGCCAGAAGGTACCAAAGAAGTCAAAAGCAAAAAAAAAAGAAAATAGAAAAGGAGTAGTTCAGTTACTTTATTATTAAGTAACAGTGCAAAGCTTTACTGGGCCCTAGAGGTCCTAGTTCAATAATTAGAGAAACTCTGTAAAGCCAATGGCCAACACTCCCCCTCCGTGACACGCTTGCGTCAGTAAATCTGAATGAAAACGTGAAGTTAACAGAGTTGTTCAGTGCTCCATTTGCTGTGGCACCTCAGGAACACGGGCTTGGGGAGGCAGGGGAAGACATTAACGGAGCGTGTTGTGAGGTGTGAAATGTGAAGCAGAGATATGTTGGTTTATAGGGCAGTATTGAAAATAAGCAGGAACTAGTAATTTAAATTAAAAAATAATCTACAGATCCTTGCCAGCTTTGTTTTTAAATGAACTTGAAGCTATTTCTCCAAGATGTGAGAATGACTTTGTGTGTAGAAAATCAAATTTAATTCAAGCTAGCAATGCAGAGGATGTTGCATCAGCTATTTTCTCCTGCTGTTTATACTGGTGCAAGTATTAAGAAACAGATGCAACTGAGAAGAGAAATGGTGCAGTATGAAATTGATCATGTTACTGAGGAGAGCACTGCTACCTGATCTTTCAGGTATGGTTTAATTGTATGTTTGCACAGGCAATCAAATTATAACCAATGCACACAGGACATAGACATGGTGTAGTGAAATCTAAGCGATGCATTACTAATATCCAGGAATGATATTTTTCCAATAATTTTTGGTTAAAAAACCCAACTGTACCTTCCCCTGTCTGCTCTCTCACAAGTGTTTACTGCACATGGCAGGAACTTGTTGCCAAGTGCACAGATATGATATGGTACGCAGACAGTGACCTAAAGGGAATATTTATTTCTGTGCAGTGTAGTAGGTTATGGTTACAGCTATCAAGCTGTTTCAGTCACTGATTTATTCACCCAGAAGAATAGAAACAATATTTTTCTAAATCTGTTTCCTATTAACTTTTCCTCCCCCCTGCCATGGCCACCCCCCCTTCAAGATTCCTAAAATGGATGAAGTCTCTTCTTTTCTCAGCCACAAACCAAGGTATACTGTATATAAGAATTCCCTCATCCTTGAGGCGATGATCAAGGAACAGGATATCCTGGTTAATACTAATGCAGGAAGAAGGTTTGCTCATTCTCACAGACTTTTCAACCCACTGGTGCCTTCTGAATCAGCCTAAGGCATGCCTTCCTTTTTGTCTCTGGGAAGGAAAAAAAAAAAGTGGGGGGGCAGAGATTAATCTAAAAGCTAATCTGCCACGTGACAAGGTAGAATGGCACTGCAAACCCATGCTAGGACACACCATGCTTGATGGCAGCAAGGAAACACATTGTGAGTGCTGCCTGTTTTCTAAGACCCACACATATTGGTACAGTGCTCTATCCCTGAAAGTGCTGAAGTCCAGGCTGGACGGGGGTCTGAGCAACCTGGTCTAGTGGAAGGTTCCCTACCCAAGGCAGTGGAGCTGGAACCAGAGGATCTTTAAGGTCCCTTCTTACCCAAGGCATTCCATGATTGCATTTTTCTTTGATTGTATGACTCTACAAGTTGTGCTCCCAAAGCCTGCACCACTTCTGGACAGAACTGCATCTTGAGGAAAATATTGCTTAAAGTAATAGCAGCAGCCATGGCAACAGAAGATGTTCCAATATCTGGCTGCAGAACGTGGAGAAGCAACCAAACAACCTGCAACTGTGGGTGACAAAAAAATCCCCCACCAAAACCCACCAAAAAACTATGCACAAAAACAACCCACAGAAATAGTAAGACATCTTCTAGTCCCTTCTCACATACACAGAATTGGCCTCTTAAGAAAAAGCAATCCATACTAAGAAAAGTCAGTAGTACAAATCAGTGTAAACTATCCATTTTAACACAGGCAAACACATACCTCACCATTTCAATATCCACTATCTTCTTGTCTCCTCACTTCTGTTAAATTGCCATCAATTAACACAGATGTTGAGGAGATAAGGTTTTTAATAACTGCCTTTATTTCCCAAAGCTAATGTTTATGCCAGTAGCACAACACCTTGTTATTTTAATTCATTTAAAAGCATTATGCAAATAGCAAGATCTAATCAAGTGACAAACATGTTAGCCACATGAATAACCAAGCACCTTTTGGTCTTACTCCTCTTTAACACAGATGATGCAGGGGGGCTTTGGTTATGCTTGTTTTATATTGGTATAATCTCACTAATTGAAGGGGAAATAATCCTGATTTATATCCATATGAGTCATGAGGGCAACAAGAACCACAATCATTTAGGCACTATAAAAAAACCAACCAAAGAAAAAAACAAAACAAAACAAAAATATAAAAGTTTTTCCTGCTAGATACAAATCACTGTGAAAGAAATGAAGCCAAATTTATTTACCTACTCGCACAGCTATGAACTCATGCAATGAGATTATATTAATTCCCTATAGTGTTGCAAGACTTCCTTCTAGTGAGTCAAACAACTCTGTTACAAGAATGTAGTCAAGGTGAGAAAGGAATTAAACTTCCACAATCAGTGCTGAATTCATTCTTGCTTATCACAGGGTGATTTTGCACTAGTAATTTTTTTTCCCCCCTCAATGTTATTTTCCAAAATTTTTTTATGCTAGTGTAAACCACTAATATTTTGGCCATTTTCTGCACTGCCTAGACCTACTAAAACCCATGCCTCATAAAATGAGAATTTAAATCTTCCCAGAATAAATGTATTTTATTTCTCACCCTGCCCCCTCCTTCCCCACCCAAGGTTTCTACTATAAATGGCTGGTAACAGCTCAATCGAGTGCATAAAAGCAATTGAATAAATAAAACTATGAAGTAAGTGTAAAATATTAGTGTCCAGACATGCAAGATGTATGCAGGTACTACGAAACTTCCACAGCTGTATGTGCCTGGAACTCATGTGGTGCCACAGGTTTAACAGGACCCACTACCAATAAGAGTTTTATTTGCTTAATAAATTACATTCAAAAGCACAATAGTCCAGGCTCTCAGCTGTAAAATTGCCAAATATTGTCAGTGATTGCTCTCTGGTTATAAATAGTAAAATAATGTACAACTCATTAGATTTTTGATTCCCTATGCAATTCTCTCTAACCATTACTCAGAAACATATAAAAAGCAACTCTACATGACATTTTATAGAGGTTATAAATTGCTATGAGGAGATGACATGGGATAAATCTGTAGGCAGGGTGAAAGGGACTCAGCCAAACCAAATGTGTAAATTAAGAGTTTGGGTGAAGTGTAGGACTACATGAAACAATACTGAAATCATAAAGACAGATGGATAAGGATTAACTGCAGCAAAAAGAGGTTTACACTGATGGAAAAAACACCAACAGACCTCTCTGCTGAAGATAGGTAAGTTAGCTGTGCCTGGTAGTGTACAAAACTCTTAAAATCAAACCCACGTTGAGTAACTTTAATGTTCAAAGTAAGATTAATTAAACCTGGAGAAGTTTTGTGCAATGGCCATCTCACTTACATGAGACAAAATTGCAGGATTTTCTATTTATTTTTCATGATGAGTTTTGGCAGCTCTACAATAATTTTACTGGTCCACAGGGAAGATAGTTGTTTCACTGGACAATGTTCCCAGAAAATTAAAGAAGTTTCTTGTTTCTTTTTAAATATAAGATCTAATTTTTTTTAAAGACACACAACAATGATTTTCTTATTATGCATTTATATACTTAGCCAACATATGAAGAAATACTTTGAAACTTCCCAACACAGGCTTACAGGAACCATCACAGTATTTCCTTTTAGCATTTGGAGATCTGGCAGAGAAGTTTTTCTTTCAGTGCACATCTCAGTCTCCCTGAGTGACAATAACATCCAGAGAATACTGCGCAGCAATTCTTGCAGTCTTGCAAAATTCTGGGTGCTTTTCACAGGCTAGAATTGCCTCAGCTCCCTGGATGAAATCCTGAGACTGTGCTCATTTTCTTACACCTTAACAGAGGTCAGAGTCAGGAGGGGCATCCATAAGGGACATATCTGTAAGGTTCAACAGGAATAGGTCTCACTGTAACATCGAGGCACTCAAGCCGAGCACCGAGGTTGTGTATTTGGTTCTTACTGGGTATTAAATTGAATTACTGAAATGCAAAACTTCCCAGAGTAGCAACTCTATTGTCTCCCATGCTTCTCAGAGCAACTTTCAGAAAAAAAAAAAAGGGGTTTTCCTTCTCTACATATTCAGTATTAAAGCCCTCTTTGCTAGGGCTGAAGTTGGCATTTTCTGTCCAAATTGCTCCATGTCCTCAATGCTACACAATAAATGTGAATCCAAATATCTTGGTTATGTGTATTTCTGCTTGGACAGTATCTAATAAGCATCTCTCCACTATAAAATGTGGCAATTCTTTTGGACAAAAACCATGGTGGAAAACTGGAAGATATTTTGACAACCTCGTTCAACATAAAAGACTTCACCAACTTATATCATTACAGCTGTAGCAGAATGAGAACAAAGCAAGATAAAGTTTTTAAGGTGAAGCTATAGATTTTTATGAAGCCAAATGATTCAATCTGAAAAAAAAAGACAAATTAACAAGGTCTAGGAAACACGTTGCCAGTGCAGTTGCAGCAGCAGGGTAGTCCAGTGGCAGAACAACAGGCTGAATGTCAGGAGACTTTTTTCTGTGTGTAGCTCTGCCGTAATTTGACCTTTGGTACCTCTCTAACCATTCTGTCTTTCATCCTTTATCTGGCTTGTCTATAACAGATTGACAGTCCTTTGGGGCAGAGTCTACTCTCTTCCAACATATTTGTGTAGTGCCTAACACAAAGGAATCCCAATCTGCTTTTAGCACTGTGCAAACACACAACTGAAAATGCAGCTTCTTCCTCTGGGACCCTGCAATCTCAGCCAAGGGACAACAGAGAGATACATCGAACAGATGAAAGACACAAGTTAACTCAGGGCTGCAATTGGTTTGTCTGAAAAGGAGAAGCTGCTTTGCTTTGCAAAATATGGCTTTTTCTTGATTCTGAAGACCACCATTAAAACTCTCTGAACACTCCACCAGTGGCCATTTTTCTAAGCTCTTTAAGTGAAAACAAACCTACTTTATGGTAGAATAAATGGGAGTCTTTCTCAGAAGATTTTTATTGCTTATGAATTTTCACTGTGTAACTTCAAACTGAAAATGGGATTTATTCGGTCTTTTTCTATTTGAGCAGTCTAGTTCCAGTCTTACATTATACTTTGTTGATGGTTGTCTTCATTTGTTGTCTCTTAGATCTAATCTGAGAAGAGACTATCCTGCTGCTGTACACATACTGTGCCCAGACACCCAGGATCCTGGACTGCCAGACAGGTCCCAAAGTACCACCTCAACATAAAAAAGAAAAGGCAACAGTTTATGGAAAAGCTCAGTGAAATACCAGCCACCATTCTTGTTCATACACATGTGATAGGGGAACTAGATTTGTGTCATCTGAAAACATTTGAAGCATTTGAATTCCCTAAGAGCTACAGTGGTTATCTAGAGAAGTCTAGAAAGTCCAAGATACCTGACAAAGAAAATCATGTGGACTGTACAATAGATTTATTCTAAGGAAAAAAAACCCTGGAAAAATATCTGGTGTGAGCTGGGACATTTCCTATGCTCACACACATGCCGTGAATCCCAACTGAGTCAAGGGCAGCACTAAGGGCATTTCCAAGGAAAGAATTTTGCAACCTAGTCAGCTAATTTTCTTTTTTTCACGTTCAAATGAATTGGGTCCTGTCACTCTAAGACCTCAAAAAATCAGGGCCTTGTAGAACTTGTTAACTGACATCTCTTTCATTCATGAAAAGTGTAATCTGATGGGCCAATAAAGAGCTATAAATATAACTTTTACCCTGCTTCTTTTTCATATTCCTGGCTCCTGGCCACCTGGGTTTGAATAAATCCATCACCGGAAGATTCCACATGTTTGCTATTTGAGCAAACATCTGTTGGTTAAGCTGCTGTTCCCTTGGGAGTATGGCCTGGCTGTTCCAGAAGTCATTTTGGTGGCTTGGTTTCCCTTGTATGCAAATGCAGGCTGTTTTTATGAGCTCATTCCTTTTCTCTCCAGTGACGGAAGAAGCCACATCGTGCTCTGACGTAAGCCCAAATGCTTAGCTCAGTCCTACTACTCCTTTGGAGGATTGCTAGCTTGCTGATTGTCCTGTTAAGGACTTCACTGACAATTATTTTTTCATCAAGTATCTTCCGAAGGATTTACTTTTTTTAATGCCAGGGGATAGTCTACACCAGAAGTCTTTCTGTCAACGTGGTAATTTTAAAAAATATTTTTTTTAATTAATTATATGTAACTGACTACCACACTAAGTCTACTTTCATGACTGTTCCAATGGTCTTCCTCCCCTCTTCTGTTACTCCACTTGTCCACCTTCCCTTTTGATTCACTTGAGGCTTCTCATCCTTTTTATCTTTCTGCTCCTTCCTTTACTTTCCTTGCAGCCTAGGCTCTCATTAACCATCTTCCACCATCTAAAATGATTGATAATAAAGCAAGTAAGGGCTGATAACAAAATCAACAGTTGTACAACAAATCCCAAATTAAGCACACACATACACACGTGCCTTTTTGAGCTACACCTTCAGGCAGTTTGCAGACCCAAAAAGACAGGGTGGAATTGGTTATAGGCTGTGCATTCATGAGTCATATCAGTGGTCTAGACACCACTTCTTTCAAACTTTCCTCTGAGGATTCAGCTGTCTATGAATGAAGTTAGTCTCTGTGTACACGGCAACATCAGGCAGACTTAGCACAAAGGCTTGTACTGGCTTTCTGGTAAAAAGGAGAGGATCCAGTGAGAAGAAAATGTTAATTTTACTCTTCAAATCGATTCTGTCCTTTCTTTTATTGAATTGCTTACATCTACTGCCAACATGCAATTTCTTCTCCTATCCATTCTATCTTTTTCACATATGCCTGCCCATTTGAGAAAGTTCTTGTGCAGAGAAGTATGACCAAGTTTCTAAGGATGAAATACCTACAGCATCCTATTTCAGACAATGGATCCTCCATCTCCCATTACCCAGCATGATTTTCAGGTTTAGAAACACGCTGGAATATTTTCTCCTTACAACTGGTTTGGAAGTACTGCAAGTGTCTTAAGAGAAGTTTTTAAACATGCATTTTTTTCTCTTAGTGTAGCAATGCTGGTTATTGTAATTTCAAGGCAAAAAATGATGAGTTCTTTGCAGAGCTACTTCTGTTTTATTTTAAAAAGCAATGATGGTCCCCTTCTGAAGACATTTGGAAGGGAGGAGTCTTCACAACAGGAGTCCCTGAGGGTCCTCAGATCAACCTGCATTGGAGCAGTCACAAGATAAAGGCCAGAAGCACTAAATGCAGAATTCATCCCGTCAATCAGTTTATCTAAACAAACTCTTACTAGAGTTTGAGAAGGCCAAAGAGCAAGATTTTATCTCTGTGCAAGAACTACTTTGCTGTTTGTAAATTTTTTTGTAAAAGAGAAAAAAATCTGAAGGAAAGTAAAACACATAACTTCTGTTTCCCTTTTAATTTTTCAAATCCTTTCAAAACTTTAGTTTCTGGATTTTGCAGAAGGGAATAGAAAGCAAAGTAAAAAAGATTCCACCAACTATTGACTCACATTTCATCTAACTATCAGAAGACATTTAGGTAGCAGCCTGGAAAAGGAAGCTTGTGTATCTGTATGAACACTGAAGGAAAAATCTCTCAGACGTGTATCCCTTTGAGAGGGATGCTTCCCCACATGTTCCTTTAGACTTATGGTGTAATTTGCATTTCAGCAGGGAGGGACCTGCATCCAACTTCAGCTAATGTCTGCTTGTCAGTTTTCATACAAGGAGCCAAAAGCTTTGGCGCCCCACAATTCCTCTTCATGTTAACTCACTTTTTGGCAAGGAGTCTTACAACAGAGCAGAAGACAGAACATTAACCAGACAATTAGCTGAATTCCAGAACTGACTGCGCAGGCGAAAAAGAAAAGTAGAAGTCCTCACGACCAGCAACGCATTTTGCGGGCTGAGTTGTCCATTAAGCGCTGTGGCCACCTGGGCTAAACTGCAATGAGTGCTTGCTGCCAGCTGGCCTTGTCATCACTTTCCCTCTGCGGACCAAGGGCTGTGCAGCGGGAGGAACAGACAGATGATAAATTGCAAAAAGAATTAGAGGACCTGTTGTCCCAGCAATTGAATTTTTTCAGGCCAAATAAATGAATGTTTTTCTCTTTGAAGGGAGCAAGGCAGCACATCTGCTTCAACCTAAGAGCAAGAATAACTGGGAAAACCTCACACCCTCACCACACATACATGGAAGGGAGGTGCACCTATCAATCAAGCACAGCTGTCTGTGCCGAGGGTGGGAAGCTCCCATGGCTGACTCAAGGAGTCTTTTTCTAAATTTATACTAGGTCTTACACTATTTTAAATAAGATCACCGTGGCCTTGTGAGCTGAGCAGCTTTAAACCTATTTGGCAACATATTCCCCCTCCACCCATTTAGAGCCAGACCCAGCAAAGCATTTCTGCTTGCACTTCTCTTTAAAGTCTAATACAGGTCCCTTGAACTCAGCAAACTATTCTTGGGCTTAACTGCTTTGCTGAACACCAGTTGGAACAGCATCAGCTCAGCACTGATACGGCCCTCTAAGGGCTGCAGAGGTGTAAGTATAGCTTGGCTGCTGGCACTGCATTATAATGGACTCCTGGTCATCCCTACCAACATGAGAAGTCATAAGGGAGTCAGAAGATGAGCAGCTAATTTTAAGGGCTACAGTTATACATGGTTAATTGGTCACTACTCACACTACACCTTATACTGCTGTCAGAATACTATTTTTTTGCCCAGACTTTTTTTTCCAAAAATGTTTTGGCAGAAAATCTCCCAGGTTGGAAAGAGACACAGAAGCAATGGAGCCAACTCCTAGAATCCAAATTCCTAAAAGGTGTGTTACGGAATGAAATCTTAGTATAACAAATGAGTGTGGCTGCTTTGGAGATACTTCCCCACAGCTTGAAACGGAGATGTGGGAAAGTCTATGCTTGTACTCAAGCTGTTTGCATGTACATTTAGTAGAACTTTAATATCCATCACTCGGCAGAAATTGGGCTGATATTAAAGCAAATATTTCAAAAGAAGATTTATGCCCAAATCTGCTTCTACTTAAATTGTTTCTAAAATATGAGTTCATTCACCACGTGCCTAAAGCAAGGACCAAAATGAAACAGCTGGTGCAGGGGCCAGAGGAGAGAAGCACAGGCTCGACGAGCTGTGCTGCATCAGCACTCTTTTACATATGACTCTGCACTTCTGAGAGTTTTGCCACAGACATGACACCAGTGGTGTAAATTCAGGTTGCTCCTGCTTCTCTGATTTCATCAGAATCTGAGATGGGAAGCCAGAGAGAGCAGGAGGAAGGTGCTACCATCAGCCCCTTCTGTCACTGGAGCATAGCAGAGAATTCAGACCAAAGAAATTCACACATATTGCAAAATGACAGACTTGCTTAAGCTTACAGCTGAAATTGATGCGAATGATTTCATCTGCAACAAGCCTTGATCATTCAAAACTAGCAGAAATCCCCTCACAACTCCCTTGTGATGGTGAGATTTACAAAAGAGACATTAAATGCGCAAACACTGCCAGGGTCTTACTCATTTAAGCAGGACTTAAACCTGGCAAATGGTTCCATTAAGTTGACAGGGCTGCTCGCAGAGTAAGGCACACCATGGGACAAGGACCTTGCCTCACTCCTGGCATTAAACTACCTTGCACTGTTTGATTATGCACAGTGCCCCTCCCCATGCACACCACTGGTAAATCACTGGTCAGTCCATTAGCTGGGCACACCTTTCTGCTATCTTTTATAATTATCCTCCTCATAACATCCACCAACAACAAAGTTTTTCCAGGTTACAAGTCAACCACCTGCTGAGTGACCAAAATGCTGGCCCAAAACTTCAAACGCATTCCATTACTTTCATATGTGAGTAATTTTATGCTCAGAAATAATGTCACATGAGTCATAATATCCTTTGAATTCACTGTCTGAAGGATCAGTGCCCAGAAGTATCCTTAAGTTCAACAGTTGCCATGTTTTCCTCTCAAAGAAAAAAACAAAAACAGAAGAATGCTCTGCCTGTTTGCCTTTTTCATGAGGCAAAATGTCCAGAAAGACTGGGATTATTTTAATATTTGACACGTAATAATAAGTAGAAAAATTCATCTTGTACTTGGAAAGTTTTCTTCTTACTTATATGGACAAAAAGATAAAAAGAGCAAATTTGACTGCTTTTCTTTAGTACATAAAACTCAACTGAGTTTCGCATATTAACACAGAAACAATTTTTCAAATTAATCCAGGCAAGCATTCAACTTATATAAGTTACATTGGCATTCTAATGGGAAAACTTTTAATAAAACATAATATTAAATAATGGAAAATCAGCAGTACACATGCTTGTAACAACCTTTATTCAATTGGGTTTTTTTATTTCCTGTAACTTATTTGACAAGCTGAAGTAGCTCTTCTTATCTGAACACAGAAATATAAATATTCAGTGCTATTTCCAGACCCTTACTAATACAAATTGTACTGTGAATTTCAGAGCAGTAGTGAGAAGCTGCAATTAATGAGAAAAAAAAAAATTAGTACAGTTCATGTGAGAAAACTGTTCCAGCACGACCTGCCCTGGCTCTGATTCAAGTAAGTCTTCAGACATGCAGTTAATTGCAAGCACAGATGTTTTTGTAAATAGGAAAGGAGTAGGCTACCCCATGAGAAATGAGTAAACTGCATTGCCCAAAATTAGAAGCATTTACCCTGATCTAAACTACTGTAAATACAGAAGCTGGGTATCTGGACCTCTAATCCAGCCATGTCTTCAAAAACAGATGACCAAGTTGACCATCATAAGCGAGTTTGAAGGTTTAGGGATGCAGTCACAAGCTACAGAAAGCACAGGCTATTTGTAGACAAAACAACTACAGCAGCTATTTCTTGCAAGAGTTACTCTACTCCTGGGACAATTACAAGGTAGAAGTTTATTAGCCACACATTCTTTTTAATATCTTCCTGACAAGTAGTAACGACAATATGAATAGTTATAATTAACTTAGTTATGGGATCCAAAGAGGTCCCCTAAATCAGTAATCTGGAATACACCTCACTGCTTAGTTCAGCTAGGTCTGCACTTCTTCAGATAGAGAGGGTTTGGAAAAAATCTGCTTCTTTGCAATGTATAATACCTTGAATCAAAATAGCTTTCCTCAAAGACTTGTTTTCTTCTCTCTCACCACAAAATGCACAATACAACTTGACCAAAGGAAAACTTTCCTGCCTAGGATGATGACTTGTTACTCAAATCTTTTGAATAAAGCTGCAGGTGGGCCTTCCAGGGATAGCAAACAAATCACTGATTCTATTGCCCTTGAAACAATTATTTTTCTCATTTAATTTCCAAATTTAAATAGACAAAATATTTCAAGAGATATACCCTTTTAAGTTTTACACAAAATAAATGCATGTGAATATCGCTGTTACAACACAGAGAGCAAGAGAGAAACTCACACACCTGACTCCAAGTTGGTTGAGCAGGAAAAAGCCTCTTTATTTATATGACACGACTATTTATGGAAATCTAACAATGAGCATGGATTGGACAGTGATGATGAGACCTCTGACTCCACTGGTTCATCACAATGTCAATCAGTGCTCACTTCCTCCAAAGAGGAATGCAAAACAATTCTGTTTATCACAAAGAGTGTGAGAAAACATAACAAGAATGTGTCAACATCAGAAGGCCAAAAACACCAGGGCAACATGTGAATGATGCTCTGTGCATATTGCCTGAAGACTTCAAGAGGCTTTGTGTTTCAGAGATAAGTTACAGTTTTCTCTAGCAATGGCAACTGAAGCAATATCTAAAAAAAAAAAATAAAATTCTAATTACAAATGAAAATTTTTTGCAGACATTTTATTTGTAGTATAACTGCATGACTTCTTCTGCCCCATTATGAACAAAGGTTTTACAAGCCAAAATTCACCAAAAGCCCCAACAGGCACAAGCAAACAGCCCTAACACTCAGTTGTGCCACTGTATTAGTGTCTGAAGAGGATGACCTTACCATCCTGTGGATGCTTCCAAAGTTTTACAGCACGTTTAAGTCTGGTATGAGACAGTTGCATGAGACAGACATGCTTAAAGTTGTTTAGAATAATGCTGGCAAACTCTCAGCCAACATATACAGCAGACCCTAGAGGAGGCACAACCAAGGAACTTTAAAGTCATGTTTGTGGTAAAGCTGGAAGACAGAGAACCAAACACTTCTCCGACATTTGTCTCAAAGGCAGAATTCACCTTCATATTAACCAGTGTAGCCTTAAGAGTACAAATGTTGGTATCATGCATTCCAGATGTAAGACAAGACTAACATGCCAATTCTCTGATGCAAGCCTCACTGACCTTTTAAAAAATGCTGGGAGGACAGGGGATGACTAAATGACTAGCTAGCATTCTTTCCCTGAAAACTAAAAAAAGGCCTTCCAATGGAACCAAACTTCTTATCAAATTTAACAATCAGCTACACAGTCACTCTTTACCTAAGAGAGAAACAAACACATATTTGGAAATAACATAATTCATTTGTCAAGATGTAGCAGGTTAATGCTGCCAGTTCCCATGGTTTTCCTAAGTTAAATGACTGCTCTACACAGCTTTCCTGAATGTGATATCCTCTGAAGTTTGTATACATTACTAGTTCTTAGTCATGGCACTGCTGGATCAATTTTATGTTTAATAGTAATTTTATTCAGTGCTACTTTTTTTCTTGTGTTTTACGACAGACTAATCTCCAAACACAGAGAAGGATGACTTCATAGTGACTAGCAGACAAAATTAACATATGAGAGTCAGCATCAGAACACACTATCAACTGATTATCAAATTAATTCAGGTTGTCTTGCTTTCCCCAAAACTCAGGCTTTGAAAGGCTTAGAATAAGTCCTAGTAAGTGTTCACATTAAAAAGTATATTTAAATGGTGCCCCTCCAACTACTTCCAGCCCAGGTATTGTAACCTGTGCAGCTTTATTGTTTAGGAGCTGCACCATCAACACCCAAGCTAGAGTTTTATCAGTTGCTTCTAGCAAATATCTCTTGCATAACACCTACGTGAAGTTTTAACTCCTCAAAAACTATTTGCAAAGCATATTGAATGAATAGTGAAACTTAAAACATATTTTCTGCTATTCTGTTGATATTAACAAAACTTAAGGTGGAATTAAGAGCCTCCCTCTATGCCCCAGAGACCAGGCTTAGTGCCATCATACAGTCCCACAGGTCATTGACAACTGCAGTAGATAATAGCGGCTTTGAAAAAAAATACTACATGCACATATGCTAGCATGTAACCGTTCTACACAAAATGCAACAGTGCCCGAAAGAAAAAGTACCTGTGACTCAAAAATTTAAACTATACACTTGAGCTCAGGCAGAGATGTGAATTTTTATTTAGCACAAATAAAAATGCAAGACTCTTGGTTTCCATTTTACCAACAAAGAATGGAAAAAGAAAGTATGTTCAGATCAAACTGCACAAGAACTTTTCTTTTTTTCTCACTTCGATGACAGTGAATGAAGAGAGCATTTTGTGACCACCTAGGAAAATCCCTTCTTTGCAGACATGTTACAAATACTTTCAATGATTGTCCTGAAGCTGCAACTCTATTCTTGTCGCCTTCATTTTTTATTTGCCTGCATCTACTTGTGTTTCTATTCTGTGCTTGAAAACTTTCTGAGTGTTTTGTCCTTTTGTACTTAGTTTAACAGTGCAAGCAATGTAATTCTGTTCCAGGAATGGGTTCCCAATACTGCTGTGAAACAAATAATAAATTAAGCTGACTGACTAGAATAGCAATCTGAATAAAGTTATCTGCATGTTCAGGATGTGGCCCATCAGATATAATGCAAAATAAGATAGTATGTGTTATCTTATCATTCTTCAAAGTAATTTATTCCTCTACCCTCTGAAAAAAAAAAGTAAAGCTCTTAGCTTTCTGTCTCTGAAATTTGGGAGATTATGCAGGTTATGCAGGAAAAATCCAGATTGAATACTTTGAAAATAAAAGATTCTTCAATGTATAGTAAAATAAAAAATCTGAATGGAGAAGAGCATTTTGAAGTACAGTGCTATTTTAAAAAAACACGTGTTCCAGGGATCACTAATACTACATTGTCTCTGCTAGAGCCAAACTTTACAAGTAGTCATAATGCAATGGATCAGAGATGATGGTGAGGACCTTAGTAATAGCCATAGTAGTAGAGAAAACTTGATGATCAAACCAGGAAAATGGATGGGGCAGCAGGCAGGAGAGAAGGGTGAATATGGAACAGATGCAGCAGGAAAAGATCAACATATTTTGAAAAAAAACAACAAAAATCAGACTTTATAGACTCTAAGAGACTTTGTGAGAAACTAAAAGAGGTAATTGTTCACATTCCAAACATTTTGATATACAAACTGCACAACCATAGCCCATGAATAGCTCAGCTGTTAACAATTTTTCCCCCCAAGAAAATAATCAGGCTTCATGCCAAGCAACTTTTCTCAAAGTGAATAATATTTTGAAAGCCTGTTCAAAACATAGCTGTGACATAATAAGTTTTTAAAGAGTGTAAGTGACTCTGAAGAGATCCCAGTCTGAGTTTGAAAGAAGACCCAGTTTATAACCCAGTTAGGAAGAAAGCACTTTCAGACTTTTACTCTAGTGGAATTCTCAGAGAGTCTCCCAGAAAAAAAGCCAGTCCTGCACGCACATCTGTTTCCAGTGTGATGCTGGTATGCAAACTATTGTCTATTGGAAGTGTGTTGTGGTAACGTTTGCCAGGGTTAAAGACTGGGTCAATTTGATCAAGAAGCTAAAATTAGCTTCTGTGTGTTTTCCTGAAAAGAAAAAAAAAAAATACTGTAAAGCTCTTTGTTTTCCTTCAGGTCTTGTTCTCAGATTTCTGTTTGGCTGTGTGAACTACCATAAAGCAGACGGTTCCAAAACCTACTTCTTTCTTACTTGTTCTTTTTAATTGATGCAATAACAGCAGCAGCCATTAGCTTCTACAGAACTGAACAGTCTGATTCTGTATTTCATTCATCACAAGAGTTTAAAACTCAATAAGGCACTCAAAATCCCTACAGTAGTAAGACAGATGCAAGGAAAAAGTTTTGGCTACTAAAACTAAAAGAAACATAATAATTTTGGCTACTAACAGGATTGAGAAAAAAAATCTTTTACATTTCTGACAATGATAAAATTGCACATGTTCCTGTAAATGTTTTAGCGTTTTGTCTTTTAGCTATATGCACTTTGAACTACACATCACTTGTATTTACTGTACTACAGTCTTATATACAGGAACATTTTTATGTTACAGAATCACAGAATTGTTACAGTTAAAAGTACCTGTGGAGATCATCCAGTTCAGCCCCCCTGCCAAGGCAGGGTCACCTCGAGCAGGTGACACAGGAACACATCAGGTGGGTTGTGAATGTGTTCCTGTGTCACCTGCTCAAGGTGGAATCTCCCTCTCTGAGGGAGATTCCACAACCTTCCTGGGCAGCCTGTTCCAGCACTCTGCTACCCTTGACATCAAGAAATTCTTCCTCGTGTTGAGGTGGAATTTCTTGTGGTTTGGTTTATGGCCATCGCTCCTCATCCTGTTGCTGGACACCATTGAGTTTGGCACCATCCCCTTGGCACCCGCTGTTGAGATATATATGTATTGATGAGATTCCCTTCCAGTCTTTCCTTCTCCAGACTAAACAGTCTCCCTGAGTCTCCCCTCATAGAAGAGATGCTCCAGGCCCCTCATCATCTTCGTGGCTTCTGCTGGACCCTCTCCAGTAGCTCCTTGTCTTTCTTGTGCTGAGGAACACAGAACTGGACATAGTACCCCATTTTCACATGAAACACAACAATTAATTTATACTTAGAGTACTTAATTAAAGGAAAATTTTATATGGAAATATTTCCTAAGTTAAACACTGGTAACACTGTACCTGTTTATGAAGGCCTTTAATTAAAACATTTAAATTACTTCAAGGTAGAAAAATATTTTAAAATCACATCACAACTGTATTTTTCATAGATCATTTGGTTCAATTTCTACTGACTTCAGAATACCATACTGAGTTTGCGAAAAGGATCCTCCTTCTCCAGAAATTTAAAAAAATCAAGGCAAAGTAATATGGACAGATTTTTCTAATACACACAAAGTGAGGTTCCTAAAATGCAGACAGTAAAAATGTCCATTTTAGAGTATTATAAAGACAATGATGAAAGAATGAGAACACAGAATAAAAAGATCCTGGGGTTAAAAAAATCGGTAATGGTCCTGTCACCTGAGGAGTTTGATAAGTATGAATAATCCCAAGAACTCAAGTGGGAACTACTTTCATGTGTAAATATTTCTAAGTTAGATGCATCAATGCACAAAGTGTAGCAGTAAACAGTTACTGTAAAATATTTATTAATTGGTTGGAATTTCTGTGATTTACAACGCAAATTTTATTCTCTTGAATATGCCCTATTAAAGTAATTGCTCCTTAAACTGGCTTGAAATATGTCAGTATTAATGGCCACAGTCTTTTACTAAAGACTAATCTTTTAACACTTAAAAATTGGTTGGTTCTCATAAGGCAATGTGCAATTATATGTCTATTTCTGAATAAGCAGTAATTTAAGAACTCGTTTGCTAACTTAGCATTAAAATGGCAAAACAAAGAAAATGTTAGTCTAACATATAGTCAGTGTTCAACAGGCTACCTTGAGTTTAGTGAATATGTTTTTTATTTAAACTGCTCTAGAAGCTGAAGGACCAAACTGAAGTTACATGAGGAGAAGAGAGGTCTTTTTAAATACTGTATGCTCATTAACAAGTCTTTGTATTTGTTTTTGCATTAGCTGCACACATTGGTGTAACTCAGCTGGTCCAAGTACACCCTTGTCCTCACACACTCACAAAAATGTATATAAACTTTCCTACAGACCTTTAGAATTTGCAGGCAGTCTGTCTTTTAAGGACAGAGAAAGCTTAATAGCTAAGAAGTTAACATCTGTTTTTTCTGGCTTTTCCTACTGTATATTCTCTGTTTCCCTAATTTTTAAATTTTTACTCTAATTTATGGCTACCCAAGTCTAGTGCATGGATATGATATACTATCTATGTTAGCTTCACTATCCTTGAAAAGAGAACTTAAAAATCCCCAAAGCACATACTGAAGTTTCAAAGCTGCTGCAATAAACTGGACTGAGAAAAGTTTACTCTTATCAGAGATAAGGATTCTACATCTGATATTGCAATTCTGCTAGTTCTGTGCAAGTCTTTTTGTGGTGAGCATTTTATGGTGTACCTCCCCCTATTTCTTAGAGACAAGTTATGCTCTCCAGAGCTGATTGTGTAAAATCACAACACTCCTAGTAAAATCAAAGGCTACTTGCTTAAGGGCTTGAAGCATCTGGCTATACATGAAACATCCTCCTGCAGAGTTTTCCCATGGGCTCTCTGGGCCACAAATCGTAGCTGTGGGGTGCTTTTCCTTGGGGAACAGCAATGCAGGCAGCTTTTTGCTTTCCTGGGAATGTTCACCACGTCCCTGGTTTTGCTGAAAGTAAGCCCATGAAAGTTAAGAGAGCCTGAGGAATTCTGCACTATAGAGAGTTCAGCTAGTTGCAAATGTCTATCCAGAAGCAGAGCAACATCTTCCAATTTCCCCTTTCAAGATACATTTCAGGCAACTGTCATTTCTATGCCTGGGTATGGTGTAGAAAAAATCTAAAAAATATATTATGTGATCATCAGTGATCTTTAGAGCTGCTTTTAGGAAGAGTTCATCTTTATCGAAATTAAAACGGTATAGCATTGATAGAAAATGGGAAACCAAATGCACTCTTTCATATTTGGGAATGAGTTTGTGTACATGAATGATGTACATCCCATTTTCCAACATAGTCTCAGTTCCTGCAATTGGGGAAAGGAAATCAAGGGACTCATCTTTTTCTTCCATTGGTCTCATAATTTCAGGTACTCCCAACACCTTTTCTGGTTTCTTTCAGGGACTAAAATCACACGGTGGCACAGGTACCAGAGACAGCCATGAGCACTCAAAATGATCCCTGGTTGCTTGGAGAGGGGCACCACAATCCTCAGCACAACCCAGGTGCTCTATGGTTCATCTGCCTGCAGAAGTATGCTATACCAATGAATTTCCAAGACTAACCATGATTTTTATGGAGATTTTCAGGGCCAGATTTTCTTCTAGATGCCACAAACAGCATATTTGGAGTTTCAAGGCTCAATTACTATTTGCAAACCCGTTGTTGTACCTACAGAACAGCGAATTAAGAAGAAACCTTGAAACTAGACTAAAACCTTTGCTACTGCTTCCAACTATACTACCTTGCCTCAGAAAAGCTTTATCTAAACATGCAGACCTTGTCTAAGCTTAAGTTAGTATTTTAGGTAACAAGAAATTCCCTCACACTTTCTCCTGCATGTCATCATACATTTGCCTCTTTTTCAGCTACTGAGGAATATGCAGCCATTATTTGCTTTGGAGAAGATACCTTCTCATTGTGCATTTTTCTTTGTGTGCACTGCCCTGTTATTAAGGTAATTTGAAACAGCCACGTGCAAAGTAACAAGGGAAATCTCTCTCAGTCATGTCTTCATCCTATGGGCTCAGTTATGTTCACATTATTCAGACTGACTATTATGTAATTACAGAAATGTTCTTGTCCAAACAAAATTCAGTACTTTTTCTTAAAACAGACAGGTTACTAAAACTAGAGTATTGGCTCTCACATGTAAATCCTAAAAGGAAGGAGCAAAAAAAAAAAATTCTAAATTAGATTTTTTGCATTTAGCCAAAGTAAAACACAGTGGAGCAACAAAGGGAAAGCTAATGTAAAACCTGCTGAACAACTCCTGTAAAAGCATCATTCAATGAGCTTTTTGAGAAAAAACATTCTGGAAAAATATTTTGTGCTCCCCAGCTCCCACCCCTCCAAAAATAAAACCCCCAAAGCCCGCTCCCCAAAAAAACCAAAACAAAACAAAAAACAAGAAGAGGAGAGAGGCCATTATTTTCTAAGGAAGAAGAGCTAACATCTTCTGTCTCCACAGGCACAATACAGATTACCTATTTACACAGTAAGGTGTGAGGGCCACACAAGGAAGGAAGTCTTCAGCTACTGAAGATCATTAGCAGCAGCCAGGGAGGCCACTGCCAGTCGCTTTGGACTAGTTTCTCTGGATACTC
Source organism: Rhabdornis inornatus (assembly GCA_013397075.1). Lineage (NCBI taxonomy): Eukaryota > Metazoa > Chordata > Aves > Passeriformes > Rhabdornithidae > Rhabdornis > Rhabdornis inornatus. The sequence continues at coordinate 160,221 of VWZS01004878.1, forward strand.
ATACAAAGCATGGAAAATTATCAACACCACTGGGCCTCTGCCCAGGTCATCCTACAGCTGAACACATGAAACGTTATGCCCTGAGAATGAATGCCCTGGAAGAAGCCCAGGGGTGATTTGAGCCCCTGCACACATTAATCACCCTGAATGTGGTCTCATGCTGGGATTCACAGCCAAGGCAGCCAGCAAGGTTGACTCCTCTGAGAAGGGGAGGCGTCAGAATAATATTAGAAGCATCAAATGTCCTCCCTTTCCCTGGTATGGAAAGCTCATCTAGGAGGTGTCAGGATAAAACATGAGAGCTGCAGTTGTACTTAGAGACATGAAGGAGTGATTCACTGTTTCATGGCACAAGTGGAGGAGGAGGCTGCAATAAAAACTTTTACAAGGTGAGATCTAAACTCTGAACACAGCAGCACAAGATTACAAAGCCTTTTTGTCTTTTCTCAGGAAAAAAAATGCCAACCAACAACTGAGATAGCTGAGTGTGTTGTAATTAAACTGTAAATTTCTTGAAGTGAAAGCTCAGACTATGCTCCTGACACACCTGCTTTATGAAAGCTACTCACATGCATTTTTGTTGATCCGTATTCTTTAAGAAGGAATCCAAAAGACATCAACAGGAAAAGTATGCTGCAAACTGCTACCCATGAATAACCACCTTTTAATTATTAAGGAAGTTAATGAACAAGATGGAACCAAGCAAACATAGCAGCATTTCCTTCATATCTCCTGGAGAATAAAAAAGCCAATAACTAAACCCTTGGCAAATACACAGTTCTGAGAAAGAAAAATTATTTAGATTTTATAAATAATAAAGTATAAGTGTGGTGGTATACTAATTTTAAACAAATTAGTAATTAGCTTTATTTTTTTTTAAGGTTCTAACAATGGTAAGACTTCCAGCAGTATTACTTAAAATGTAATGGGTAAAGGTGGAAATACATCTGCCTGACAAGACTTGATGAGCCAATAATAACATTAATATTTCACATAAACATTCTATTCATTCAGCATTTCAGTCATTTAATGACAGCTAAAAATCATAGGAAATCATCACAAAATGACAAATTACACAATTAGAGCACTAAATTTTCCCAGAAAAACAGGAGAACCAGAGAAGGAAAACCGTATTTTTTTGTGACCTGAACATGCTCCTTTTTCCAGCAACAAATTCAGGACTATTTCTTACTTCTGCTGTCCAAGCAATTTCAATGTCAAACAATTCTGTCTTGTCCAAATCTAACAAAAATTTAGCATGCAGCCAGACCTAGCTCCCACTTAAAACCCCAAAGCTAAAATGTGCTGAGACACCATTTTGACTTTAGTATAAGCAAGAATGTTTCACTGATGAGTGAATAGTGCTTTTTGAACTAGTGAGGGGTAGAACTGAATCATACCATTCTGTGCTTCATTGGGCTGCAGAATAACTTAGAGTGCTCTACAGTGCTCATAAAGTCAAAACAATAACAACAAACCCAACAAAAGCCCAAAAACAACCCCCCTACCCCCGCAAAAAAAAAAGAAAAAAAGCAGCAGCTCATATTCAACACTTGATGAGTATGTACAATGTTCTTCAAGATATGTATATTATCTAGTATTGGCTTGAATGACATCTCACCCAGACAAAAAGAGTATCTTCTTTTACACAAGATGCTCCTCCATCTGCTTTCCCTGCTCAAATAGCCTTCCAAGATCTTGGCTACAAACAATTATGTCAATTTTTTCCAGTAATCCCACAGAGATTTAGAAATATAATTCCATATGTAAGTGCTGAAACAAAGTCTCTGAAAAATTCACACACACTGCACACCTTACTCATTGTGGACATTGGGAAGGATCACTTCTAGGCTTGTCTTGTTCCTATGCTCTTTTCCCAAGCTTTCATTACTGGCCTTTGACAGTGACAGGGTGTTTAGCAAGATGAAATTCTGTTTTGAGTCAGCATGGCAGTTCCTATTAATAGTTAATATACTGTTGAAAGTTCATTATTTGCATACTTGCTACTCTCAAGATTTTCTTGCAATCCTCTGTGATGGGACATTTCTCTAATCCTTCTCACTCCATCTGTAGACCAGCTGGAGTCTTAACCTGATACATCCCTGGTCTGATGTTGCTTTAGCATACATATAAACTGACTTGCACACAAAGCTTTTGCTGACTATTTTAGTTCATCTCTCTGTATTTTCCCTCTGGGTAGGAAAGCACTGTCACTTATGTCTGTCATTCTGCTGTCTTCATTCAAGCAGGTTTCCAGACGAATGTTCTGGAAGCCGAATTACTTTCTTTGACTGCAGTGAGTCTTGCTCCTACCTCCCAGCAGAAAACAAACTCTCTCTTGGCTCTTTTTGTCTCCTTCCTGTTTCCACTTAACTTTTTTAACATTCCAAACTTTTCAAGCTGTCACTTGCTGCGTTGCCAGGACCAAGAAGAGATGGCAGGACAAACAAAAGAAACCTTGCTGATGAGTAAATATTTATGGGTTCCAGATAAACCCCCACAGAAACAAAAAACTGCTTTGGGTGATTTAGGACTGTCTTAAAGTCCAAAATCTGTTCCCAGCAACTAAAAAATCCAGACATAGTTTTCATCCCACTTCCAAACAGGAATTAAGCACCCCTGAAAAACAACGAGGAATGGAGCGCAAGGAAAGACTGAGATAGGAATTTTAACAAAATTGAGAAAATTCAAATAGAGACAGAAGTGGTATGGATCACAGGATTGACATCCTGACAGAAGGGAACAAGCCATTCTAAAATTACTTAATTCTTTTAAAAATAGAACCAGGACAGAATTGCACTGAAACATTTTCAGACTTCAAAGTCTTTCTTTGGGTGTGATTACCCTTTACTAACTTTATGGATTTTGTCCCTGAAGACCTTTAAAGGCCAGAGCACTGTCTTCAAATACACGTCTGAACTCAAAATCACAAAGAGTTTCAGAAGAGGTTCTTGGCCTCAAGAAGTCTGCAGCTGGAGTTTGGCAGCCATCAGACCATAACACATGCTAGATATGTCGAAGAAAGTTTTCTAATTAATAATGTAATAATGGTAGTTTGTAAAAAAAAGGCAAAGCTAACACAATACTGATCATTTGACCCCTACATGATGACAGTATTATGTACTTTAATTTTATGAGCCATACAAATACTATTACATATTTTAAAACATGCTAAAAAATAAAATTACACTGTGATGGTGACAGTTATTGTTTGCAGGTGCACAGTGCTGGAGGGCCTGGCTCTCCAAATTAACAAGTGCCAGCACAGGCAGATACAGACAGCTGTCAGTCATTTTGCCTAAGGTAGGTAAGTACCCCTGAGATGGTGCAACTAATATGATACAACAACCAGAACTGAAAAGCATAGGTGTACTCTAGAGAGTAGATGTACAGAAATACAAAGCTCTAGGAAAAACATTTTACTTTTTTTTTTGGCTACCCTTGAGAGAATATAGCCACGGGAAATGCAACTGCTCTGCCTGGTATTGTCCTTATTCCTACGCAAGGTTACAGTCAGAAATTACTAGGCAAGTGCAGGTATGGGCTAGGCTGTCACAGCCTTGAAAGGTGTGATAGTCTCATAGCTGACAGGAGTATTTCCATGAAGCATGAAGAAGACATGCTGAACTTCACAATTCACTAATGTGAACTCTACCCTTGCAACAGTATCTCCTGTGAGCAACAGAATTAATGATGCCTGTCTTCTCACAGACTTATAATTTTTAATATCCTTCACCATCTCAGCTGTTTGATTCCTCCCTCCTCCAAAGGGTCCTGTTCTTCTCACGTTCAATATAGTGGCTGTCCAGGCAAGGACAATCTCAGCTAGAGCCAGGGGAGAGCATTGGTCTGTGCCACCCAAATGGGCAACTCCCGTTAAATGGAAGGGACAACAGCAAACTTGTACTTACCATTCCCGCTGTGGGGGCGGTAATTTCACTTCCTCTTCCTTCCCTGGCCACTGATTTTCAGACTTGAAGAAAATTAATTATCTGTGAGACTGTCATTTGAAATTGTCTAGCAAGTTCAAAAGCCCCCAGGGAGAAGGAAGGCACAGAAAAAACAGTGTGATTGCCTAAGCCTTGTTTCCTCGGGAAACCAGCCTAAACACACATTCAAATGAGAAACACCAACTATAGGCTTCCTCTAGTCTGGTCCCTTAATCAGCAAATGAACACTTGCATGGAAACAAAGGAGAGTATAAAGAAGTTAATTTCCAGGGCAGGTTATCCCCTTGAGACACCTCTACTGTTCTTGGCCTCTTTGACTAACAGAAGCATCAATACATGCTGCAAACAGGTCTTGCTTAGAGCATATTTAAAATTAGACAACTCTGAACACTCAAAAGAGCTGGAAGGCTAACTGGCAGATCTGGGTGAGAAATCATTGTCTTGTTACTAATAACCTTTCTGCAATGCTAAAACTTTTCCACTTTGCACCTGTATGAACACAAGCCTTTTGAAGTTGAGAGAGGGAAGGCAAACCAAAACGGCATCCCCTGGACAGGTCTATCTCAGAACCACCTGTTGCTCAACACATAGAGAGTCTGTACCCATCTCTTAAATCCCTAGGTCACTGAGAACACATCTGGGATTTGAAGCCTAGACCTTCAGATGTTTTGTTTAAACACCTTAGGGAATATTCTCAGGTTGTACCCATGCATCTTTTTTGTTGGAATTAGGACATCTTTGTATAAATATTTTCCAATTTTTGGACCAAAGAGCATGCAGCTCTACAGCCCACAGACCAGATGTTTCAGGTGGCATGTGGGAGGCCAGGATCAAGTAATTGCCTGCAAAATTATTCCTATAAAATAAATCTGTGAATAGACCTCTAAATGTCCATTTTAGAATGTTCAGTAATATGGCAAAATGTACTGTTGTAATGTGAAATTGAATATGTGGATCTTTGGCCTATAAAAACCAGTACTGGTAGAGGCAATGAAGACTTGAACCAGTTTTGTTGACTGCTGCCAGAATTTGCATGTTCCTGCAAATGTTTGATTGAAACAAAAACTTTTATTCCTGTGATAATATATTTTATCAGAAAAATTCTAAACTCATCTAGTAATTTGAAAATGTAATAAAAACCAATGCCTTCTCACCCCAGGGAATGAGAGTAACACTTCTACAGCATTCCCATGCTCCTTATGGTACTGTTAGAGGAAAAGTCCAAGATGTAATTTGATTCCTCCAGGCCTGAATGCTGTTCTAGTAGCAGATCGCTCTGCTGGCTTCAAATTTAAATTACTATTTAAATAAATTAGAGACATTTTAAATAAACATTAGAAGTTAAAGATTAATCACATCAGTTTATCAGGTAATGTACAAGACTGTGTGCAATTTTTGCTCTAACAGGAATGCACACAACAGATTATTTAACTTTAATACACACAGAAACCAGAAACAGATTTGCCATCAAACACCCTCCCTGAACCAACCAAAGTAATGATCTTCTTTCACTGACATGAAATGAAGAGAGAAGGGATGATTCAAGTGGGGCCAGGGAAAGGGGAATTATTAAAGTCCTTGTATAAACACATGTTTTTGCACTGAACATTTTAAATTTCATGGCTTTTTCTCCCATAAATTTCTAATGACTCTACCTGTAAACCCCTCATTTCCACCACAGTCATGCTTTAATTCAGAATGGAAGACACCAAAATTACATAAATCTCCAATACAAAGTAACATTTTGTGTGCAAAGTAAGAGCTGTCATGAAAAAGGTAATGAAGAAGAATAGCTCATACAGAGGGCTCTAATGCTATCCAGCTGCTGCTATATGGCACTCACTGATAAGACTTTGTTTTAACTTTACAATAGAGAAAGTTTGGGAAAGGTTAAAAATCAAAATACAGGAAGTAAAACTCTTTATGCTTCATCTGTTACATTTCCTCTTAAGTAGCATTAATTTTCTTACATAATTTAGTTTTCCACAAAGAACATGTATTTGTGCCTTTTGTTGTTTTCTGGTTTTCTGTCTTTTTTTTTTTTTAATTAAAAAGAGAAGAAGCGTTTCAGCGTTGGTGCTTTTTAGGTACATGTTTTTAGGCAGCAATCCTATTTTTCTTGGGAGCTCCAAAGGAAAGGATTGTGGAAGAATGGAGTAGCACAAAAACTCCATCACAGTTTTGGGATATTCTCATTGTAACAACATTGTGGTACTGCTACCATCCTGTATCTTCCATTAAAATTAAAAAAAATAATTCTAAATTAAAAAATTCCAGGAATGTGTAAATAAACTGCTATTATTATGCTTCTTTCTTTTTGCTGTTTAGGCAAAAACCACTAGGAACATCTTGCTGGCAGACATTTTACCAATAACTGCATTGATGACTATATTCACAAACCAAATTTTTCCACAGGATCATAGAAATAATTTTTAAAACTATGAATGACAAATAAGCACAGATGTTAAACGCAGATAAGAAAGATAAACCCAGCTTTTTGATTTCACAGAGGAAATACTTTCAAGTTAAGGTGCAAATGCAGTAATGTGCTGCCCGGCCACAAAAAACTAGGATGACCTTTATTAGAATGAGTCTAGAAAGAAAAGTGAAACTGACTAAATGATTTTTGTTTCCTAGAGGGGAAAACCATAAAAAACTGCAAAAAATGCCCCTAGAGAGAACTTGCAGTGTTAGTATTTCAGTGGCTATATCATGAATACTTGGCACTTTAAAATATATCTAAAATTAATCATCTCTGCCAACTGCTTACCCTATGTAGCAACGATAAATGCCTTCCCCTTATTTTTTTTTAATAATCAATGCTCCTATAAGAGAGGCCAGAAGAGGCAGACACTTATCCTATGTCAAAAATGACACAAGCTGACAGTGATTGCCAGAGAGCAATGAGAATCTCCATTCTTCCCTTGCAGTGCATACGAAGTATGCTATTAATGTTAAATATGTAGACTGAAGGAGAACAAAGCCCCAAGGAGCAGAGCAAACTACACTCCAAGAAGGTTAGCATGTAAACCCCTTCACACAGCACAACCACTTACTGGTAAGCCAAGCTAACCTGTTGACACCATCCTTTAAAGCACTTTAATTAACTATGGTGACACTAAAGATGGATTTCCAAATACTCAAGCCGACATCAGTAATCTCTGAATCAAGCACTACTAGCATCTCCCTGGGGAGGAGTGGGAAAAATGCTGTTGTAAAGACTCTTAATGGCAAAGCTCTGCTAGCAATTACATCAAGAGACAATGAGCATTTGGCAAAAAAAGCCAAGGCAGCTTTTTTGGGGCAGCTTAATGATGTAGGAGCCAAAGAGTTAAAGTGAAGCAGCAAAGTTGTGCAGAGCACTGAAACCTTCCTGTTGGGAGTTCCTTTCAGAAGGACTGGGAAAGGAACAGTATTAATAGCTATGGCTGGGCTGCACTTTCCCACAGGTCTGGACAGGATCTCCACAGCAGCTTTTGCCTTTCTGAAAGGAAGACCTGAAATGACTGCAGACATTGGGAACCTCTGGGCCTCACAAGAAGGAAACAGGAGGACCTGAAAGACAAACCAAGGGCTGTGCCAGGCATTATGACTGCCCACAGCTGAATGGCCACAGAGGAGAAAAAGGCAAGGAGAGGGGGTGAGCAGAGAGAGAAACAGTGAGGAAGAAGACAAGAAGAAGGAAGCAAGTGAGTGACAGCAGTGCTGATGTCAATGACAGATAGCTGTAACTTGGAGACCACTCAAACAAACCCATTTGTCACCTGAGGAACCTGGACAAACTTTCTGTCTCAGCAGGAAGCTTACTGGTACAGGAAAGTATTAAAAAATCCAAGAACCCTCAAACCAAACAAAATTCCCCTAAACAAATAAATGAAATTGCTTAAATTTGTTACACATCACCTCATTTTGCATAGCTGAGTCAAGGTTGCTGCTTTCAAAGAGTCTTAGCTCTGTGAGGCAAGCAAATGCAAACTGTGTCTGTTTTTATTACTGCCGGTAGGAGGATTCTGACAAAAAATATAGAGACCTGCAAGCACGGAGAGATTGACTTAAATTTCTTCATGGTGACAGTTTCTTTGTCTTCGCTGCCACTTACATGCTTACCACTCCAGGTAACTTAATCCAAGTTGGAGCTGCAGACCTGCAATGTAGCACAAGTTGCCAGGAGGAACTGCAATGTCAAACACCAACACATCCTACTCAGTTACAAGCAGCAGTCAAGCTTTCAAGTCCCACCCCTGTCTCTACCATTGCTGTCACCTTGGGTATGAAGAACTATACTTAATATTATATACTTAACATATACTTAATATGTTGGAGTCGGGAACTTTTTCCGCAGTAGACACAGATACCTTTGGTTAACTTTTTATTCATGACAATTACTTATGATTACATTAATTTGGCCCAGTTTGCACTCTTCCTCTCAGACCTGAAGATTATTAAGTCCTATTTGTCATACCTGTGAAAAATTATGCGTCTTGTACCTAAATATACCATTCTCAGCATGATTACATTACAAGAAACCCTTGGTGACGCAAAATTACAAATAAACTGGAGTCAAAGCGAGAGCAGGCAGGATCAGAAAATTTTCTTTCATGAGCTTCTCAAAATAATAAGACCACTTGATTAAAGATTTTTAAAGCTCTGTTCTAGTATTAAATAATCTCCCCACATCTGCTGTCGAATACTGCAAATGAATCTTTTCTCTAGCCAGAGGTTGTGCTAAGCACCTCCTTCTGCACCTCCTTCTGCTGAGAAACATAGAAACTACCGAGTCCTGATAAGAAGAAATTGGTGTCTAGGTCAGGTGATCACCTGAAACACAGCATAAGAGATTTTGCAAGTAATAAATGCTGCATCAGATCTGTGCATCCCTTTCCAGTATGCAAAACCATGTTAATTATCAACCATGGTTTCAAGTGTATCTTAAGAATTTTGGCTAAAATGTTCCATAAAAACAAGACCTTAGCAGACCACCAAGGAGGGCTTAATCAAGACAGGATTATTCAGTGGTAAAAACTATCTTGAGAGGGGGAGCAGGGAAAGAAAGGAGTTTGTCACAATCATGAAATGCAGACATATTTGTCCATGTTGATTTCTAAATACAAAACAACTCAGAAAAATACAAACCCACATTTCTATTACTATTTTAAATATTTCTTACATTCACCTTCAGGGAGGAGTTGTACATTGTATCACAATTATCTCCACTTTTGAGATTTGAGTGGAATAGCCTAAGGATATTTATTTTAAAGAGCAAAATGCTGAGTGAAATAAAATTAAGTCACTGTAGTGACTGGGGGGACTTCTTTTTCTCTTTAACGTAGAGAAGATACAGTCTTGCTTGGTATTGTGATGTCTATGAGTAAGCAATCATTCTACCCATTACTATTATGTTAACAACTGTAAACCACCTACAATTACTAGCATGATCCCTAACCTCTGAGAGGTGGTAATCCAGTATTGGTTGTTAGCTGTCAAATTTATTTCCCTTTGGTGAAATATACCCTGGATTTAATTACCAGTCATTCTTGATACTTTATGGAGTTGAGCTCAAGTACTGTGGCTCTGACATTTAACCCATGACCCTTAAATATTTACCAGCTTTAGTAGTTGTGTACAATTATCCCTTCAAGTGTATCTCAGATCCATCATTCTGCCCTTGACTTACTACTCCAGTCACTCTAAATCAGATACATCTTCTTCCTTCCAATGAAAGGGGAATTCCACTCTAAGACATGAAAAAATCAAAAGATACATTTGTAAGGTGTTGTGTGCTGTGGCCAGCATCTGCTAACCACACTTTTACTGTGTTAGAGGATGCCTTGCATCAGAGGGACAATAAAGTTTGCCCAGTGCAATGTTTATTAACAGAAGCATCAAACAAGATTTCTGTTACTGATTATGAGCTCAGCGTTCCCCTCCGGTAACAGGAGTGGAGTGGAGTGCAGGGTGAAAAACAACGATTCTCTGACATGCTTAAATGATGACACTGAGCCCACACACGCTTTTCCATGAGGTCATGCTCCCATTGGTGAGAAGATGACAGTACCAGGGAGTAGCCTACTTCAAACAACACAAATAACTTCTCAGAGTTAATGCTTCTCTAAGTTGTAAAAAACTCTCCAGATGCTTTGCCTCTCAAGAAGAAGCAGCTGATGGCCCTAGAAGAGCCATCAGTGCAGGAGGGAAAGGGTAACATGCATCCTCCCAGAGGCAAAATCTGCCTGCAAGGCTTCCAGGTCTGGAAGCAGGGTTTGAAGCAGATACCCAGGGCCTTTCCACGGCCATTGAAGCTTCTCAGCTCTGTGCAGAGCTAGGGAGAGAATTCAGATGAATAAAATCTTGTGCAATGGCCTGGGTATGTTTTGCCTCCCTCAAAACGCTATTGAGAGTTAGTACAAGATGATTTTAGCTGATAGGTATAGCAGGTTACTAGATAATCTAAAAACTTCCTTTGTTAGCAGCCAGCCTAGTTTAAGATACACAAATTTTCCACTGCCAGTGTTGCTATAGACTAATATAAATGTAAAGAATCTGGCAAAAAGCACAGAAAAACACCAGTCAGCTATAAACAGTCCTTTTTAAAGTGCAACATTTGACAGTGTTTGCATATGTACATACTCAGCTTCTCAAGCAGAATCTGAGCCTGAAAATATTTACAATTACCCTGGATTTAACTCAGCATGAGTTGTCATCTCGAGGGGAATGCTCCCATGGCACAGCATTAAGCATATATGCAAGTCTTTGTAGTGGCAGAGCCACTGATACACATAAGGGGATTCATAAGTAGTGTTCAGCTTTGGAATATTCCTCTAACACAGTTAATCAGCAACCTGGCTCACAACTGTGTAACCCAACCTCACTGCTTCCTCTCCAAAATCCAAGCCACTGCACAAAACACATATTAAGAAGTTTTCCAGTTAATTATTTATTTGCATGTTGTTATCTTACTTCCAGAAGTGTTTAATTTACAGGTAATTTGCACTCTATACAATGTATTGTAAATGAGCATGATAGTTTGGCTGCCTTTAAAAGTTGCATACTCCTTCTATGCTTACCTCTGGAAAAAAAGCATTCTAAAATAATTTTTTTTCTCTTATAAACAAATATATAAAGCTTACTTCTAACAGGTAAATGAAATGCCTCATGACCCTTAAACAGGCATACATACTTACCTCACATGCAAAGGAAAACAAAAATGATTATTCAACAACACTGGAATGTTCCAGAGAATTCAAACTCAGATATTCTCTGTTGAGAGTGACTATTCATTCCCCCTTCAGCTATTTCTAAAAACCACAATTAAGTTTAAAAACTGTAGAGCAAGATGGCTCTTACCCTACTGAATTAGTATAATTTCCCTTCTTAATATATGGCTTCAAGGAATTCCACTGTATTTGAAAATGTGGTTTTAAGATGCAGAATAGAAATATTAGGACTCTTATCAGAGGTACCTTGTGTGTGTACTTTTTCAGAAGTAATTTAAAGAATTGTTCAGGAATCTGTTCTTGGATGCAATAATTTGAGAAGTAGGAAACGACACGCTGGTATCACGAACATAGCTATGGAACTGCAAATATTTATAGGCTCAAGTCTTTCAGTTGAATCAGACTTCCTGCAAATGCTAATGTAAGCCTCACTCCCAGAGCAAGAACTCATAGGATGGAGACTCAGACAAAGGCATGAAAATGCTATGGAAAAAATATTGTATTTTATTTTCCCAAGGAATTCCTTTCATTCATCTCAGTGGTAGTTGGTCCAATGAGATCAGCAGAAAAAACCCAGATCCTTCTAGAGTAGTGCAGGCTCAAGGAAATCTGCCCACTCTGCTATCTACAGAGTAAGTTCCCTGTGAGACAAGCTCATTATAACTATCATTGAACTGTGCACTTCACAACTTCAGAAAATATAAATAATTTTGGGCTCAATTCACACAATTATCATTACATGAGCATTCACCATATGAATGACGCTTCAGATCTCTTGGAAAAACTAAAGTAAAAAAATCCAAACAACTAAGCCCACACTTATTTCTTCTGGACTTCTCCGATTTTAACCAAAAATATAGCCTTCTCTTAAAATTAAAAAAAAAAAAAGAAAAACAAAAACAAACAAACAAACAAACCCCACAAAACCAAAAAAACACTCAATTTGTACAGTGTGTGTCAATCCAATGAATTTTTATAAGCATGAGTTATAAACTATTTAACAATGACCAAAAAAAGAGAAAAAAGACAATTCAATCCTTATTACCAGCATCTAAATTTATTAGTGGGAAATTATATCTATAAGATTATTAACTGTACCAGAGAGGAGAAGTAAGAAGTATACCAAAGTATATATATCACACTTTTACCACACTGAGCAAGTTAAAAACCAAGAAGATGACTAATGAATCTGTACTGGTATAGAACTGTCTAAAGAAACAGCACTATGAGAAGCTGAATCTTAAAATATCTGACATGTGCTATATATCTAATTTTAAGAAAGAAGTCACATCCAATTTACATAATGAACAGAGAATTATAGAATAATTGAGACTGTAATGGCCCTCTGGACTCATTTAATCCCAATTTATCTAGTCATATTTTCTATACAGGCATTTTCACTACATCGTCCTTGCTTCTGGTTTATGTGTGTTCTCTTGAAACCACTCACTATATGAATCCTCTGCCTGGCATTTCACACTTTGCAGGATAATTCACAATGTATTTATGTCTTTCTGGAAGCCCAAGAGAAACTTCAATTGCTAGAACACAGCCTCTGACAATGTATGCTGGTTTTTCTGCAATTTCTGAATTCTGTATACAAATTTATGGAGCCATTGATATTCAAAAACATGTTCCAATGTTTCCTCCCTGCTCCCCTCTCCCCCCACCCAATGAGGGGACACAGTCTAATTTATTACAGTAGAAGAATAAATTATCGGCAACCATCTTATACAAGGATAGCTCCCAGAATACACGACTTTCCTTTGCCGAGATTGTAGGGACTCTCAACATGGTACAGCAGAGACATTTCAGAGGTAACATAGACGTTCAGTCAATAATCTCCATCTCCAGTATTCTTCTGCATCAGACTTGGGCAGCAATTTGATAACTTACAAAGTATTTGAAGTGCCTAATTGACCACTGCTGAAAGCACACACAAAAAGCAGGCCGCTTATCAAAGGCAGCAGAAATTGCTGTCAAGTTTGGTTATATGCTTTGGTTCCCTCACCCTTGCCTAAAAGAAAGATAAAATACACTGATACTGCAAAATGTTTTGCATTTCTAGAGTAAGAGAGTGCATTAATAGATAGAACAAAAGTAATTCTCCAGGATATGATGGAAAGGTTTATAGAGTTAAAAAATAAAGTCCATAAATTCCTGATGTTCCATGATGTCCCTAAGTCCCCATAATCTATAATTGTGTGTTCAAACTTCAGTTCTAGAAATCATATCATGTTTTCCCCTTTACAGCTGGAAGAAATTCTTGACTGAGAGCAAAAAGTAAACATCATAGCATGGCTTGAGTCTGGATAGTTGCAAAGAGCAATAGCTTTGCAACTGAACAGGGTCCATGTTAATTTCAGTGCTATATTAATTAATCCTTCTGACATCTAAATGGATTACTTCATGGTGATCAAAAGCATGAAAGAGAGCATGGGGTCTACAACAGAGATAACATTTTATTCTAATGTTAAGGGGATGGGCAACTGAGAAGCTCTTACCTCTTACTTATCTCAAAGATGAGGCCAGCTCTGAAGCAAGCATGACCTACACAGACCTACACAGCATCTAGAGTGACAAAGGGATGCCAAGAGAAACACACAGATCTACTCACCTTGATTAAGAATAAGAGCATTAAAGGCAAACTGAGGTCTGCAAACCTGGTGGAAACATGCAGCCGTGTTGCAAAAACTACAGAACTGATTAACTTGGAGACAGAAGCAACCTCTCATTCTGGGGTTACAAAAGCCAATGCAGTTGGAAGCACACCTAATCCTTCTCCACCTCCACTCTTACCTGATCCATAAGGAAAAGTACTATCCTATCTTTTGTAGGTACATCTGAATCCCCCAGATATTGCCTATGTCTCTAAATTGGTTCATCAATTCCAAAACACCATTTGTTTTTTACCAATCACTTGAGCTACAAAATCAGAGCAGAGGCTGCCCTCCACTGTGTGTGTTTTCTCTTTCCTTCTTCTTTTAATAGGAACATTGTAGGATACTCAGATAATCTCTGGAATGGTTTAAACAAGACTAATCAGAGTAGTCTTATGGAAGAAAAACTTACAAAAAATGAAGCAACAGAACAGGTAAGATTATGTGAGAAACCTGTCAGTGTAGATATAAGGAGCAAAGAAACCATGAGCAAGGAAACTGCCTATTTGTCTTCAACCAAACAAATCCAGTTTGTTCTATGACAACTTTCAGTGCAACCTATGCTGCCATAGGATCCTGCAGAGAAAGCACAGATATCAAAATCATTTCAGCCCTGCATTGATTAGCATTAATTGAGAAACAAAGATGGGGAGAAAGTGTACGCAGCTGCTAAAGAGCTCAGACTGTCTTGTGATCATCATCAGTACTGATACTGTATATTAGCCAACAAAGCTGACTCATAGGGTGCCTTGGGTTGGAAGGGACCTTAAAGACATTGTAGTTCCAAAAAATGTCTTTCTCCCTTTCCCTTTCCCTAAAGTTATTTGATGTATAAAAACTACAAAAGGTCTGGGTGCACCATCTTCAACTGTACCTTCTCTAATGAGGAGTTTTACAAACTTGCACTGGTGTCTGGAACACCTAACTATAGCTTGGAAGAGGTTATGCAGAGTACAGGTGTGGAGTCCAACGTTGCATACTAAATGCAAATATATTACAACATCATTCAGCTTTTCACCATGAAGGTACTGCTGCCATCTTGATGTTTCCATCCTATTCTGTTCTCCACACTGCAGATGACTCCAGAGTTTCAGATACCAGACAGCTGTCCTACCCATTCTGTGATTCTCCCAAAACAATGCCAGTCAACACTCACAAGTACAGCACAGAAGAATAGTTTTTGTAATTGATGCTGCAGTTACATACTGATTATTCTATAACCCATTACAAAATCTGTTGTCTCCAAAACATCGTAAGGAAATACCCAAAGAATTCTTGCATCTTCCAGCATATCCTTATCTGCCAAACAGAGCAGTCATTATTTTCCGGTCTTATTGAATTCAGTTTTCTAAATGACCATTAAAAGGCTCAGATGCCACAGAATCTGCCTGAGATGACAGATTATTACAAGGTCACTAAACAGCTCGTCGTGAACTTCCTGATATTTTATAAACTAGGCTGCCTTCACATATTATGACACATGAATGATTGCAAAACTCCTTGCAACAAAGAACTTTTCAAGGCCTTTTGTCTTTAGTACTAGAAGTGCTTAGAGGGAGACAGAGTTCTCTGAAAAATATGAGGTTTCGTTTTTCACAATGATGAAGGTGAATCTTAAAGAGTTTTTGTTCTTACTGAAAAGCCTTTCAATATAAATTGGAGCTGACTAGAATCTCCTGTAAGTGATCCCTGGATGAAGACATAACACATAATGCATTTCTTCTTAACCTTTACACCCTCGGCTCCATGTTGCAAAATCCTTCCAAACTAAATCAGGAGAATGACAGAAAATATGTTTTCATGCATTCTTGATTGTATCGTGAATGAAGAATTTCTGTCAAAAATCAGTAAGTATGTACAGTTGCAAGGATATTTCTGCATTAAAAGCATTTTCCATTTCAAACAAAGGAGAAATCACTCTCAAGTTGAAAAGTCCTCTCTTTGTGTCATATTATCAGCTAATAATGGCTAAAAATGCTGTGACTCACTAAAAAGTTATGCTTTTTCTTTTATAGTACTACCACCTCACCAAATCTGAATCATAATGTTTTATGTCTTTAGCATAGATAATAAGATCCTGACATGCTGAAATGCCCCTTTAAAAAATGTCCCCTGTCACTATAAAAATAAATTTTTAAAAATTAAAAACTATATCTATGTGTTAATTGATACTTTCATCTTGGTCGGTTTTCAATTAATTTACAATACGGTTCTGTTTATCAGAGTGGGAGCTGAGCCAAGCCCTCTGTGCATCTGATGAGCCTCACAATAACCCTGAATGCACCTGTTAATTTTGCCTCTGGGTAAACAGTTGAAAACTCCTCAGCTATTTCCTCAAGTTGGGTGGAAACAAAGAAACATGAGATTAAAAAAAAAAAAGAAAGGGTTAGATTAGGGAATTGGAGATGCATTAATTTAAGAAAGGAACAGGGTCAAACTAGGGGCTAGGAGGCTAATAAGCACAGAGCACACAGCAAGAAAGCTCACAGCAGGGTAAGAGTTCACTTAATTTATTCAAGCGATCTATTCCAGACGCAGTAAATGATACATTATTGGATCCAGACCTGCAACTGCTTACTAAGACCAACCTCACTTAAGTGTCATTACCCTCCCCTTCAGAAATATTGCTATTACCCAAACCTGTTCACAGTGAGGGCTTTACTCAGCTGGCAATCCACTAACTTTTGTTCTTTATGATGCTCCCCCTAACTCCCCCTCTCTGCTGTGGGAATTAGGCATAACAACCACCATGCTAACCGCAGAACACCCAAGTTGATACAACTCTATGAGATTTTTAGTACTTTATTACACCGAAAACCAATCCTATGGATAGCAGACTATAAACAACAGCAAATGCTATATCAAGCAAGCAGTAAGTGGTTAAGGACTTAGAGGTTTACTAGGGGGTTTCAATCAATCAAAGTCTCCTTCATACAAATTAGAGAAAGCTGAAAAAGAAATCAGAGAAACACTTATCATGGAAAATTTTAAAGGAACTTCAATTTTATGCCTTTTTCTTTGAACAAAATAAACAAAGGGCAGATGGTTTTACTGTAAAAGTTTGGCTTTTTTTTCCCCCCTGCTGAATTATGATTAATGTGTTTACTAAGCCAGAACAAAAAGGAGCCCTTTTATGATGGCAAACTTTCCAGTAGCTGGCTATTGATATCCTTAAGAAGATCGTTTAATTCGGCGATCAGGTTGCACAAGATTTCAGAACATATTAAAATTTTATTGTACAGACAGAAAGAGTAGGGATTGTGAAGCACATGGGAGAGCATAATAAACCTTTGCTTAGCAGGGACTTTTTTCAGTCCTTGGAAACTGGGCAAGGTCACAGGCTCAAGACTACTTTTAACTACCTGTCTTCCCACCCCAAAGACACAGCCCACTCTTCTGGGTATGCTGGCAGGGGATCTAAGATGGAATGTACCCTGTAGCTCTTGCTCTGTGCTTGGGCACTCTGAAGTCGGACAGGACTTGACAAAGAGAAGATCACAACCCACTCCTGCTTCATGGAGGGAGAACATGGTGCATAAAGGGCTGCATTTTTATAGATTACACCACACGTTTGCCTGCTCTTGCTTCTGTACTGAATGGCACAGAGGGCAGCTTCAATGAGATTTCACAGGGAGGTGAAGTTTCTCTGTTACACACCTGCCTTAACTTGCACTTTCCACACGGCGTGGGCAGTAATGTTCTCATGCTGAAAGAGAAGGAAAGGCTAATCCATCTCAAAAAAGATAACTGCTGCAAAACTTAAAAGTTCCTCCTGCCTTCCCCAGGCTAAAACGTAGCCCTTCCTCAGGCTAAGTAACACTTAGCTTGACACCAAACACAGAACAGCTGGAATAGTGGGGAGCTACTAAAGGTTTTGTTTGTTAAAAAGTTAATTGAGTGAAACTCATATATTCAGCCATTTGCTTCCCATGTTTGCTAATTTCCCGCACTTAATAGCTTTTGCAAGGTCCTTTGCATTTCTCACAGGGAGCAGTCAGTTCTTTATCTCTGGAAATTAGCACCTCTGGAAAGAAAACAAAAGTAACAGGCAGCTCCACAGAAGCCTTTAGCGTGTTAGAGAGTTAGTATCTTTCAGATTTGGTATCCATTTGCAGAACTGATTGCAAGGCCGTTATAGTGTCAGCCAGTATGATACTTTATCTGCAGCAGAAGACCAAGGGTGCTTCGTAATGCTTTAAAAAAGATGGCCCAGCTCTGGGATTGTAGGCTGTGACACTCTAGAAAAGATAATTCCCAAAGCAGGATTCATATCTGTAAAACAGACATGAATAAACCTAGAAACAACTAGCCCTAGGACTTTGCTTTGCACACCTCTAGGAGATAGCATTAATAATGGGAGTTCTGGTGGCAATTTGCTTTTCCAAGCAGATCCAAATTGATTATATTCAAAGTATTGCCCATTACAAGCTTTTTAAAGGCCTCTGTAAAAGCCACAACAACATTCAGAACTGCCATTTCTAGGTTTTTTGTTTGTTTAATTGTTACTTTTGATCTTTTAGCATTCAGATTTTCAGTATTTTCCTGGAAACTCAAGGGCTGCAAAACAAAAAGCTGAGATCTTGAAATAATCATTGAGCTCCAGGAGCTGAGGCTTAAAGAAAACACTAGATATTGCAAGACTCACATTAAAATAATGAGAACTGGGAAGGCTTTGGTTTCTCTTTACATAAAGTACTGAGAAAAAACAGCATGTAAAAAAGGGTGATTAGATCCACAAGTCAGATTTATAAATGTAAGGGGGCTTAGAATAACCAGAATATATTAGCTTGATAAAGAGTATTTACTACATCTGATATATCTGCAATGTGAAAAAAAAAATTAGAGTATCATATACATAGACCTAAAACTAAAGCCATTCATTTAAAATTTCCCCAAGTTTGTATGACTCACATAAGGGGAATTTTTAATTTTAAATTATTTTTCCCTTCTGATATCAGTGCCAACTCTCCCCGACCCCTTAACACAATTAGCAGCAGACAATGCCACCACTGTTTCCAGGGCAAGGACATAAGCTAGGAACAAGTAATATAACAAAGCTGTTCGTGGCTCTACAGTTAAAGGTTGTGTCAGCGTTTTCAGGATAGAAACCCTGTTCCAGAGGTCAGTAACTCTTCTGGAAAAGCTCACTCCACTCAGAAACCTGTCACAGAGGGTTCCTGCCATAAGATACATTATTTTATGTGCATGTATATCTCTGCGTGTATATATATATATGTGTATGTTGTGGGTGGCTACATGGAGACCATAATAATGGTTGCAGGATGCTCTCAGCTTCAAGTGGAGTTCTCTCTCCTCTCTTTTAACATTCAGACATAAATTCAGTGTGAATTGAAAATTGTAAGGTTCAGGTCCAGGACTAGGACAGTTCACATCAATGTGACCCTATTTGATCAAAGAGTTCATGCTTTACACCTCTGCTTTTTGCCTCTTGTGATCTGGCTTTTTTAAAATGCAACATTTGTGGAACTTATCAAAATTTGCAAACAGGGCTATGGAGATGAGCCAACACTACATTAAATTCTTGACACGGAAATTCTGGGTTAGTATCTTTATCAATGACCTGGAAGAAGAGATGGGGTGCTCTCTCAGAAAATTTGGAGATGACACAAACGTGGGGGAAACAGTTGATAGTCTTCTTGCCATTCAGAGGTATCTTGACAGGCAGGAGAAGCAGGCCAAGGGGAACCTTGTAAAATTCAAGCAGGTCAGATGCAAATTGAACAGATTAACTGACTCTTGAAATACAGCATGGCTAGGTAGAAGCCCTGCTGAAACAGACCCCATGTCCTTGTGGCCAGTAGGCTGAACATGAGCCAGCTCTGTGCTCTGCCAATGCTGGACACTAACAGTAGCCAGGGCCATATCAAAAGTCCTACAGCCAGTAGATCAAAGGAAGCGATAATTCCCCTTTACTTAGCACTTGTTATATTGCATCTGGAATGCTATGTCCAGTTTTGGGTCCAAAAACACAGGAAACATGTTGAAAAACTGGAGTCTGTCCAATGAAGTACTGCCAAGATGGTCAGCTGGAGCAGGGGAAAATTTTTGTGATGAGGTGATACAAGCAGTAGAACAGGTTAAACAAGGAGATTTCACAATCTCTGTACTTGAGGCTTTTAAGACCCATCTAAACAAAGTCCTCAGTGACTAGAGTTAAGTCAGTGTTGGCCCTGCCCTGAGCTGGATTGGATTAAGGTCTGGTTGGATCTGTGGTTGGATTAGGGCCTTCTGAGTTCCCTTTCAATTTAAATGATCCTCTAACTCCACTCTGAAGTACATTGGTGAGACTGGGATTTCACCATCCTGACCCAGATAATGGACAAATCCAGGCTGGGAATCTTTGGTTCATGAACACATCTTTGTCATTCTCCTTTCACCCTCCTCTGTAGGCTGGCTGATCATGCTCTCCAGTGAGCTGCAAGGTGGCAGATGAAGTGCTAGAGCTATCATGGCATGTCTGCCCCTTTGTTAACATACAGCTGTGACATGGAAATACTGCACTCAGTAGTGAAGGAAAGGTTATTTGTCATTCCAACTTTCAACATCTCAGCTTGATCTCTCCTATTTTCCTCTACTGTCAACTAAGTGAATCCTATCAAGTGTCTTTACATCAACCAGGGAGGGAAAATAGATGGACAGAGGCACCTTGCCAAATTAGGCTGGGTGCTGTGAATCATGTGCAAGTCTTTATCCCTGTTGTCCCACAAATCCGTGCTTACACAGGTAGCAGTTTCACACACGGCTATGTGTCTCTCCTAGCTGCTCTCTCCAGTTAGGGATATATATTTCAGCCTTTTGAACTCTGAAAGCCCTGCAGGCAGCGTTGGCACCCAGACAGTTTCACAAGGAAACTTTGGACTGGCATGAGGCAATGAACAATGAGGCAAGAGGCACATTTGCCAGCAGAGCACCTGGCTGGTAGGAGTATTCAGCCTAGCACTTCTTGAGACTGAGACTGAACCCCCTGACGCAACCACGGAATGACTCAGTTGCTTTACTGTGGCATGACCTGGCCTTGGTAGGCTACAACCTTTGCCACTGTAGCTCACACAGCAGTAGTACATACTTAAAACAAAAGGTCTCATAGAGATGAAAACAATACAGACAGAATTTTCTTCAAGAAGGATATAAGAAAACAAACTTGACCGTCATGACAGGCAATGCTTGCAGTACATCAGGTGTGAAGACTCCTGTTGGCATCACAGACTGAGATTTGAAATTATGAAATAGCTTTGAGATTGTTTATAGTGGGCACCTCCCAAACTTGACCAGTAGCATGAGAAGAAAGAGAGAGATGCTTGTCTGAAAATTTAATGAGCGGGTGCTGAACATGGGTGTCAGAAGTTGGCTGCAGGCAGGAATAAGCCAGTCAACAGTGGAGAGATGACAGGGTGAATATAAGACATGAAAGGTCCTTGAAGTGGAGACAAGTGACACTGGTCTGATGTGATAGAAGAAAGGAGCCAACTAAGATGTGTGACACACTGAAAGCAGAAACTGAGGGAAATTATCTTCCCAGAAACATTCTGAGTGGATGTACACAATTTTATATATCATGTTCACTAAGCCCACGGAAAATGTTGCTGTCTCATTTAAGACATGAAATTATTTCAGACAGAATGTGGATTTACAGAAATTAGTATCTCTTAAAAACATGATGCACCAAGACTCAGCAAACGTAGCCTGAAACTGGTGCATCTGACTTTGTCCACCTTTTTAGCCAGAGAGCTTCTTATGAGGTCATTCAAAGACTGGATAAAGAAGCCCAGTTACTTAACGTGTGTCAGGCCACACCTGGAATACTGTGTTCAGTTTTGATCCCTACAATACCAAAAAAGCTGTGGACAGGCTGGGGACAGTCCAGAGAAGGGCCATGAAGATGATCAAAGGCCTGGGTAGTTGGAGATGTGAAGAAAGGCTGAGAGAGAAGTGGATTTGTACAGCTTTGAGAAAAAAAGAATTAGGAGTGACCTTATCACAATGTCCCACTATTTAAAGGATGTCTACCAAGATGGAGACTCCCTTTTTGCTGGGAGTCACAAGAAAAAGGCAAAAGGTAATGGGCACAAGCTACTCTTGGGGAGATTCTGATTGGACAAAAGAGGGAAATTTTTCACAATGAGAACAATGAGCCATTGGAATAAACTCCCCAGGGAAGCGATGGATTCCCCAACACTGGGCACTTTCAAGATTTTGCTGGACAGGGTTCTGGGCCACCTAGATCTTGCTAAAGAAAGGAAATTTGCAACAGATTATCCTTGAGGTGTTTTCCAACTGGTTTTCCTGGATTCACCAAAAATACATGGCTTTAGCAGTGTTCATCTCAGCTAGCAGAGATTAGGGAAGCAAAGATAAAAAAACCCAAACCATAGTGAAGTTCAAATTGTTCATGCATTCCACACAATTAGAACAATTAGAAATGGTTAAATCATTAAGCTATTTGTTTATACCAAGTGGAATTAGGTAGTTGATAATTCTTACCGCACACCTGAAATTTTACTTCATTTTTTCAGATGAATTAGTATTTGTTCTGCTTCCAACATTACAAAGGCTTTCTCTGAAAAGAATCTATAAGCCAAACATTCTATTCAAAACTTGCTCCTACTTTAACTGAGATCCAGGACTATATTTGTCTTTATTGGTACAGGGTCAAGAGGCACATATATGTTTTTTCTTACCATTCAAATGGGATAGAACAGAGATCCTTTTTAAGCAGGCAGCTTTTAGGAAATGACATCTCAATCCTCAGATCTGTGGTTTAACAGCCAGTGTAAAACAAAGCCAAGGATTGTTACTTTGACAAATTGCGTATTTTTCATACAAACCAGTTCTGAATTGCAAACATAAATTACATGTGTGTGTATACATATATACCAACTAAAATTCATAATTGCTATTCTAAGGCCTTTATAAATTCTGGGGACTAGGATTTTCATGCAGCAGGTGTTTACCCTATTACAGGATTTTGGTAATCTGAGGATGGACTGCAACCAAGTTCCTTAACAGGGGTGTGGATAGGTTAACTCTGCTACTATTGCACCACTTAAGTGCTCAGCAGTTAGAATTACATGTTAGGTCTCCATGGAAGGTGAGGCCACAGGGTCTAACAAGGCACCCTCCCCTCTGCACTGTAAAGTAGGTGAAAAGCTAAGAAAACAGGCACGAGTGTCCCACAGAGGGAGAGAGGTGAGAAGATTCCCTTGAAGACAGCTGCAGTAGTAGCAGAAAGCCAGCCAGGGAATTTGTGAATAGTTTGGGACAAACTGGCAAGGAACTTTTCACCAGAAGGTGTTGCAGGACCTGTGGGGTGGTGGAAATACCTGGGGTGTGCCCTGAGCAATGCTTCCAAGGGGGTGTTCTGCTCCCTCTTGGCCCCATACCGGCGCCTTGGGCAGAACTAGTTTCATTGGGCTTTACACAGGGATGCAAATTCCACCCTCAGTGCCTGAGTATGGAAGTCACACTTATCCAGTAAAGAGAGAAGAGGTTCTCAAGGAGCCGTTGTGGTCTGAAGAATGAAAATCCTCTTAGCACTGCTCACCATGAGAAGCAGGGACATGGCAGGAGAGCATCACAAGCAGGGCTTGTAAACAGCTTTGCAGGTTTAAATAGCCCTCAAACTCATCTGCAAGCCAGCCCAGGGTGATTTCATTTCCATCTAACAGAGGGGCAAAGGAATCTTGTGAAGAAGGGGGAAAAATTAATTTGTAGTTCACATATGTATATTTTAAAATAATTTTTTCCTTGACATAGTAAAATAATAGTGTGAAAACAAAACCTAGAACAGTGACTGCACTATGAAAGGTGACAGTGAGGACCAGGACTCACCTGTACAGTGTGCCATGACTGTTCAGTATGGATGGGAACTGTCTTGTGACAGCAGCACTGATGGAGAAGGACTTTTTCTGCCAGTGCTACACAGAAGCACAACACGTGACGTAAGAGTTGGGCTCATTCCTGCACTTCCATAACACCCCCAAATTCTAGCAATAATTGCAATATTTAGGGTCTTATGTTTTCATCCTATGCCTAATTCCAGGAGCAAGTACATGAGAATTTGTTTTCAAAGATAAATACATAATCATTGAGGTTTCGTATATGCAGAAAAATGCCTGACAACAATAAATCCTAAAGGCTTATTGAACACCAAGAAGACCTTTAGCAATATTATCTTTAAAATCTCCTAATTTTTGTAGGCAATATAGAGATTTTTTTTTTTATTCAGACTCATAGCTTTGAAAATTTGGGTGTTTCTGGTTGCACAGTAATTCTTTTCAACCTGATTTCTTGTGTGCCTTTAAATATTTTTCAGTGTTATTTTGGCTGCCAGTCTGAGACACTAATGATTTAAAAAGAGTTTTGCTGGTAGTGAAAAAATCTTTAGTCAGCAGACAGATAACACACATGTAATGGACTTGCTGCTAACGTCAAAGTCATATACAACTGCCACTTTATCACATACTGTTTATTTTTTAATATCCATGCATAACTATAAAAGAACATATTTCTAAGCCAGTTCTGGGATTACCATCCTTACTGAGACCATGGATTTGAATATCCCTGTTGAGTACAAAATGCAAAGCCAGACAAAATGCAGTTGTAAAGCATCATAAGCCCTTAAGCAATAATAAAAAACAAAGAAACGTACTTGACATGTTACCCCTCATTTCTTGCAAAGCAAGCTCATATTTAAGTTCAGATGGACCAGGTTAACAATCACTATTTTTAATGTTAAAATGCCCTGGGGAAGTTATAAACTCACCAAATATGCTGCTAAACTTACTTTATATTGTGTGCAGCTGTATGGCTTCATACCAGTGACCAAAGTTCCTAAATGGGCCAGTGAAGTAGAAGATGCTCTCCCTTCCCCCCTCACACCCTTCCCCCCCATCCCCCACAACAATTACTTACTTGTCAAAGGAATTTAATTTATTTCAGTAGTTTGTCAGGCTACTACTCAGTTCTGACTTTCCCTACCTCTCTTACCCTAGGTTTTTGCATCTGGTAAGGTCAGGATGAAGGAACAGATAAGGCAGGAGAAGTACTAAACATGAATGACACTTTTTACCTCAGAGCGGTCATTGCTATGAAACATAAAGGTCAGATTTCAACTAACTTTAAATTAGCAATTACATTGCTAAATGTACTGCTTAATGAGGATTGATTTCATATTCACATTAGAAATCATTCCCTAGAACCATCCAGCATAAACAATTCCACGAAAGTAGCTATCAAGCTAAACCCCACATTTTTCCTGTTTTTTTTTATTTATTTTTTTTCCTTTTGATAGATCAACCCTATAAGCCTGCAACATTTCTTTCTTGCAGTAAATGTATTTTCCTGCAAATGCTTCTGTAGGCTGCATTGGAGGTCTTAAAGGAGGAGGTCTGGCTTGTGGATTTGGGTTTTGTGCAGTTAACAAGGAGGCTGTTATGAAAAGGAGCTTTGGCATGCCATGGCTCATTGGCAGTGATTAATTGACCGACATAGTTTCACATGATCCATTCTGACATCTAGACACAGACCTCACCTAGGAAATCACCAAGTGGATATCGATACTGTGTTGCCAAACTTAGCATCACAAACCCTTTAAGGCCGTTTTAGGCTTTACTGGCAGAAACTGGCTTCTCTTGAAGCCTCAGCTAGGATAAATGGCCATCAATGAAATAATTACTTAAAAATGGGTCTCAGGCTGGATAATAAAAAAAACAAATCCATGTGGTCAGAGCAATAAGGAAAAACTGTGTCAGGCTGAAATGTCGTTAAGGAAAACAGGCTCAGTAAAACAGACTGAATGCAAATTAGAAAGATAACTGCTATCAACAGTGCAGCCAGGGGAAAATGCTTTCCTCAGTATAGTTTGAAAATTGTTGTGACTTTTGACCACTAAAAAAAATTTAATTATTGTTGTGGGGTTTTTTTGAGGGGGGTCCCGTCCTGTCCCCACCCCCCTTCCCCCAAATTAATGCATTTCCAAAGCTCCCAAGGCACCTAGATAAATATAGACAACCAGCTTCTGGCTAGGTTCAAAAGAGATGCTTTTAAAATCGTTGGAAAACTTCTGTACTTCATTAAAGCACAGAAGAAAATTTATTTAGTTACATTACAGTAGACCCATTTTTCATTGTAAAGAGATAGCTTACTTATTCAAGAAGAACCCTGATTAAAACCAGAGTTTTTTTAAAAAGTTCAGCAAGTTTAAATATACTATTAGTGTTTGAACTTCATTTGATTAAAAGGCTTTAAAAATCTTCCCATAAGATACATGTATTTGTTAAAAAGTAATTCTGTGGGTTGCGTGTACAAGATCAATCATCTGCCCTGTCCTGTTGGTGACAAAATTCTCAGCATGCTGTTGGCAGAGAAGTGAAGGAGAGGGCAACATGAAGTCACAACAAGGCATCCTGTCACTAAATAAACACTGTTGTGGAATGACATCAGATGAAGGAATGATGAAATAAATGCAACTATTCCAAGTTTGCCTATGTGAAAACAAGTGGTAGGAACAGCTACCATAATGTTCAGTGCCTGGCCTTGAGGTAGGATCAGGCTTTCAATCAGATTAGCCGAGGGCCACTAGCACAAAGAAGGTTCTTCTCAGATGTGCCCTGACTTGATAAGCAGTTTACAGGTAAATAAGGAGGGCAACATTTGCATCAGCATTAACAGTTTAGCTCAGGGCTGCTCCTAACCTCAAAGTTCAGTGTTACATTCCATAATTGGCTCTATGAAGTATTTTGTACTTATTATTTATCTACTTACTTAGTTTTTTACTTACAGGGTTAACAAAGCCTACATAGCAACAAACAGACCTCAGGTATTGCAGTGAGAGACATTTGGGAATACTGACCATCTTCCTTTGTTCTGGGTTAAAACTGAAACAGCATCACTGGAAATGCTGATTTCCTACTTTTCTTGTTCCTACTCTTGCACTTTCCAGTGCTGTAGTCATAGAAAAATGTATTCCTATGGTCCAGAAACCATTTTCCGCCTAGAGCCATTGCTTAATAAAAGCCTACAGATAGAAAAAACTTATTTGCTTTAGAATACCTTTTCTTTTAAAAAGCAATATTTCATGGAAATGTATCTGTTTCAGGATGGAATTTCTAGTGGGTGTGAGAAAGAGTTCAGCATCAAAATGAACATAAATCCCAAAGCTCCTCTCCCCTCCCTTAAAATGAAATTGTTGCTCTCTGATTAGCCTTGACTCTGGTGGAGTTCTAATGGGATAACTGCATATTTTGAGAGCTGAAAACATATATGCCAGTCCATTGAACTGGATTTAAAGCACCTCCTAGAAGAAAAGATAGAACTATCCCAAATTCTAGTCATCATTTTCATGAACTAAAAGCAAAACTCATACAACACAAAATATTATAGAAATCCTGTTTGTCTCAAACCAGAAAGCAATTATAAAAGAGGAGAAGAGGCACATATTCAGCCATCCTATAAGCAGGCTATGTCTATCACAGAAAATTTGAATCCACAAGCAGGCACTGAGGTCACTGGAGCAGAAGCTTAAGGAGCCCAGACTCAGACAAAACATGAAGCTGAGGACTTATAGTTCCCTCTAAGGAGATTATTGGCTCTACTTCTAACATTATACCATTATTGTATTATACATAGATTGAATGTTACCTCTGTGATGTGTAGAGGAAGGAGATTGATCTGGAGGAAGGAGATCAGTATGGAATATAAACAATTATGAAAGAAGGCCAAACAATTAATCCAGTCTGTAAAGTTTGTAAAGCCAAAAATATCTCATTTAATTTTATGATGTAAATTCTTCTTCAAATAAAAAAAAAAATCTGTCTTTTGCAACAGTTTGAACTTCACAATGATTAGAAATCAAACTAGAATTAGAAGACATCGGACAAAATTTAAGCAAGGGCAATACTGCTAAGCCAGTGAAATTCCTGTTGAGGGCTACTGTGCAGACATATGATTGTGTGAGAACTCTGTGCTTAAGCAGTAGCTAATAAATAAAAAAAAAAGTAATTTATGGAAATTTCTTACATGTTGTAAATAGGTCATGCATGTTGCAACTTGTTATAATTTGGGGATTTCACTGGCTATCTCCCAGCATATTCAGAGGCAGAGTGTGAAAAGAAGTGTGCAGAAGCTACAAGGTCCTTTAGTAAGTAATGGGGATTTTTTCAATTTTTCCAACGCATAACAAATAAATTGTCTCACTGTGGTAGTACTGGATGTAAGAGGCAGTAATGAATAGCCTAGGCTGCTTTTGGTTAGGTGCTGTGCCCTTGCCTATCTCCCTGGTGTTAGAATGCCCCTGCATGTCACTGCTGAGGCAGAATGACACAGGGAGAGCTTGGTGAGGACCTGTGCAGTTCTCGGGGGGATGGATCCTGCCTTCTCTGCCATAAAAGTAACCATGAAATCCAGCCTACACGAAATAGACAAGTGGGCACAGAGGGCAGGAATGTACCAAGACTCTAGTAGAAGAGATCTGTTTTGCAGCAGTTGTATTCCTTATGCTCAGCCAGACATAGGACAGGCTCTTTTTTGCCATATACTTGCAGTTGTATGAACAGAGTGAAGCACAAGAGTATTTTTTAAAAGTATCTTCCTTTGCCTACCTCTTCCTAGAGGCAGAATTTCTCTACAAAGGATCAAAAATGTCATTACATTTGCAAATATTAAAACTACTTGACCCTAGACAAGATGCAGCAGAAACTTTTCTGTATACACCAGACAATTTCTAACCAATTTCACTAGGAGCTGGATCAGGACTTCACTGATGGGGAGGAAGACAGTGATGACAAGAGGAAAGAGTGGCAATCCTACAGAATACTCCTTCTCTATAAGTCAAACCAGTGACAAGTGTTCCATCTGATGTCTGAAATGATGATCCTTTCATTAAACAAGGTCAAACTAATGTAACATTATTGGTATGACTTTAATATGTTAGAAAAAAGGAATTCTTACTACAGTGGCTTCTCCTGTATATAACAAATAGAAGCAAAAAGTAATGGATAGAGACAGGCCAAACGATTTCAGTACAGACTTTAGAGACGCATAACACTCCTTAAAGCTTAGTCAACGTTGTCTGTGAAATCAGACAAACACTGAATCGTTTGTTCAGCTTGCACCTAGTTACAACCAAGTAACAACCAAAATGTTCTATCTTAAGTAGTTTTTAATATTTGTACAGAAGAAGTATGATAGGTGCAGTTGCATTTATTTAGGAATTAACTGTTCCAAAAACTTGATCCAAGAGCATTTTTCTCCAGTTAGTTATAATAGCTTTTAATTTAAAATACCTATGCCAGTTTCTCCTGGGACTTAGAAAAAGTAGCTTACTGTGTGAGTAGCAGAGTTCAATCACTACTTCTGCTTGTGTAACATTAGAAAAGCTAATCTGTTGACGGTTCATGTCTAACGTGAATGTTTCTAACAGAAAACATTCTGGAGAGATTTTGATAGAGCAGTGTTTGCCTACAGCAGAAATACAATGACTGTTGTAGACAATAATATTAAGTCATAGATCATTACCTGCAATTTGAATGCTCTTGAGCAGAGAAGACTTTGCTAGAGAAACTAGTACAAAACATCTAAACCAATGCCATCTTCAAGAAATAAAATTAATCAAGGCGATAGAGAAGATATTCGGAGTTCAGCAAAACAATGCAAACATGCACGCACAGCATCTAGATGGATAGCAAAATCAAATGCACCTAGATGAACCAAGTTAAATAAAATAAATATTGATTCCTTGAATTAGATAAATCACAATGTGGTATTAACTTGAGAATGAGAATAGTGTAGATCTAAGGAATTACTACTTCACATAGTAGAAAGAAAAATGAGGAAACTCCAGTTTTAGACACTAAACTTAACAATTTCTATTTCTTATCTTTAGGTCTTGATAACCTTTGTTACCTTTATAGCTTTCAACTATGCCTACCTACAACCTGGAAAATGAATTAGAGTTGCCCATTAGTCATTTTCTGGACTCTGAATGTTAAATCATACTTTTGTTTATTCTAACCTTCACATGAAAAACCGCTGTTAAAAATGTACAGCCCAATGTTTTACTCTTAACAGGGAAAACGAAAAAAAAGTGACAGGTAAAATTAAATGCTTCAGATGTTTTTTTTGGAAAGTTACATCTCAACTATTTTGTGGGGGAGGATAAATGAGGCGAGATCATTTTAACATACTACCTCAATAATATATGCAGAGTGCCTCAGGAAATGTAAGAACTGTTGGCCCTATGAATGAAAAATTAAGAGGAAGACAACTATTTATTTCATTAGTCATCTATATTTCTACTTAGAATCATTGAATAACCTGAAGGCTCCAGCTGGCTGAAGATTCTTTGTGATCTCAGAAATCAGGAATACTTAACCAATTTTTTTAAGATAACATTCACTTTATTTTTCACTCAAGACACAGTTGTATAAGTTTTCTGGAATTTTAGAGTATGTTAAGATACATCTGAATTGCCATTATTTTTACTTGCAAATATACACAGCAGTTTTATGGGCTAAAAAACTGTATTCCACTTCCCTGTGTACACCTCTGTTTTCAGCATCCAACCATTTCTACCAGGTATCTTTCAGAATAATTTAGGTAAATAATTATTTTTAATTTTTTTTTAAATAATTGTAATAACTGCTCATTTTGCACTCTCACTCTTTGGAGTACATTTATCAGTATAAAATGCACTATCTTAAGTACACACATCCACTATTAAAATCTGACGGGCTCCTTGGCAATAGGAACTGTGACTGCAAACTCCAGTTACACAAATGATTTCCGTGATGGGAAAACACCTTGAACATTTGTTCATGTCTTTCATTTGGCACTTTATTCAAGAAATTATTGGTCAAAATACATTCACCTTTGCTAAATTTCAAAGGCGCAGACTGTGATAACTGATTTTGCAATCAGATATTTCAAACCATCATTGCAGGCTTTCTTGTTTTTTAAGGAGTTATATTTAGGTCTGAAATCACAGAAAAATGTTGCCATGACTCTTCCTTTTTTTTCTATTTGTTACAATATGCTAGTCATAAAAAAAATTTAAATTAAGCCATATTTGGAGGAGTCTAACATTTTAATGAGACTTCAAAAGAAAAAACCAACAAAACTTTCAGAGCTTTTAAGACACTAATAATGACTAAAAAATTGATTTGTAATAACCAAATCTTATAAGAAAGATATGCTCCACCTGGATCTCAAAAAGCAAAATGAAATTATATCACCACAGTGAACAAGCTTTGTCCTTACTTCTGTTTTTTAAATATATGTTTATTCAAAAGTATATTGAAAATAATATTTTAAAATAATTTAGGAATGAGTAAGTGTTGATTACTATGACACATATTCAGAATATGTTTTCTAAGTTATAAATAAAATTAAAGATGGATTATAGTATACCTACTTGTGCTAGGAATCATATAAATTTCTTTTTTAACAGCTATATTTACTTTTAACAGCTACAGAGAGCCTTAAGAAATCATGACCATGGTCAAGAGACACATGTGCATCCATAAATTTTCATGCACATTTCATGGCCATGAAACTTAGTACTAGGTGCCTTGTGTGAAAAAAATTAACATGGTTTCAGGGCAAGAAAGGAAAACATATCCAGTGTTGTATTACAAACAATAAGCTCAATATTCTGTGATGCACTTAGAATAAATCATAGAGATTTGCAAGAACTGGCCCTGCAAATCTCCATCAAGCACATTCACCCACAGTCGCACTGAAGTTACAGTGCCTGTTCTTGTGAGCACAAAATAATGGAGGCTTCAACCTTCAGTATCCTATTTTTATATCATCTAGTACATCCAGATCTGAAGGGCTATGCTTCTAAAAGCAAAGCTCATGGGAGTTGGACTCAATCATACTTATGAGTCCCTTCAGACCTGAGATATTCTACAATTTCAGTCTTTTTACAACACACAAGACCAGGGGGAAAAAAATTTAAAAATATATATAAAAAAAAGTAAATATCATGGTGTGTTACACAATCATAATCATACAAGATTTACTCAAAAGAGTGGAAGGCAAGAAACAGAACCAAAAAGTGGTGATGAACTTACTGAGAAAAAAGAAGGGCAAACCTTGGGACTTTTAGCACCATCTTTAAAACGAGGAAAAGACTTATCAGCCAGTATTCCTTGGATACTCACTAATCTAACAGATTGGAAAACTGATCTCCACCTTGGCCCCCACTGTAATGTCTGTAAAAGAGATTCCTGTCAAGACCTAGGTAGTGGATCTCCTGTTAACTCTTCTAGCATGTTGCTTTTTGACTGGACAAAGAGCACAGAGGTATTTTATACACTGTAAATTCAGATGATCTTTCACCCTCCCTCCCCCTTGTTTTAAATATGGTTGTTCATGTACAATTTCTCTGGGTTTTACCACAAATGGGATTTGATCCTTGGTACAAGATCAGGTTATTTTTCTCCTGTTTCAAATCTGTTTGTCTTGATTGTGCATTATGGAGGAATGGGAAAGTTACATTTGAAACAATTTTTCTTTCAGAAACTTAACATCAGCTGTTACATGCTTTTTTGCAGCTTTCATACTAAGCTGTTGTTTTAACAAACTTTTGAGTGATTATCATTTGAATAATGCCTACATTTAGGACTGCTTTTTCACATTTTAAAACTTGAAGCAAATCACACTAGCACTTACCTGTTACTTTTATTAACACACAGCCCTGTTTTAGGTGCAGTTCTGTGCTGCTTCTTACCCTGCTACTCCACATACGTGGTTTTTTTCCCACTTCATTCATATCCTTTTTGCACTTTTTGCATGCTTCTTTTTTGCATTCTCTTTTATTTTCACACCAGTCAGCTTTGGGAAAACTGACAGTGAATAAATGAATGAAAGTGTTGTGAATCATACCTAAAAACACCTGGTAAAGGTTTATTTTATGGCATCAAATAAAAATGCTGAAAAATACCTGTCAAACTATATTTTTTTAAAACTAGAAAACCAGAAGCTTGAAACACAGTGGAGCAAAAAAAAAAAAGAAAAAAAAGAAAAAAAAAAGAGGTGTAAATTTACAAGAAGGTAGGCAATGGTGATAAAAAGCAATTCTGTGAAAGTTAAAAAAAAAGGAACAAGATTAAATGACATTAAAAAATATCCAAGTCTTCATTTGATTATCTTTAATCTAATTATAAAAAGGAGCTGCTTAGTTCCCTGCAAAACAAGGAGACCTTAGATGGTTTAAGCAGAAAAAACAGAGGCTGGTGCAGCAAAAATAGTGCTAAATTAAAGCACTTGGAGGCCAAGGGCTTTGAACCCAGGTTTAAGCAGTCATTCCAACCTTGTGAGGCAGGGACTACAGAAGTTTGGGCTCCTGCTAACAGAGCCCTCATTGTTTCACCAGGCAGCTAGAAAAATGCTGCTTTATATCTCCTCACACCACAAGCCCAGCACACATAGCCTAGGAGGAGAAGGAGTCTGAGGGTGTGCTATCCATTGAAAAGCCATTTTTCCGCTATAAACTACCCCGTGCTCCAGCCCTGCCTCGCCAATGGCGCTAGCGGGATGTTATGATGGTGCATAATTTATAACTGGAAACTTCTGATTTATGTGGGATTTGGGGCATTTGTGTGCCCACCCTCCCAACCTTCCCTCCTTCACTCAGCCCTGGGCACGTCAAGGTGAAACCTTCAAACTGCAGAGCCAAGGTATCTGCTGCGCTAGTGGATAAACACTGCACAGTTGAAAGTTCAGTTATTCCACACCTGTTTAATGTGTTTATTCAGTAATTAAAGATTAATGCTTATTCCAGACCAGATAAATATATACTGTACACACGCTTGCATTCTGTAAGGAACAAAGATTTAACTGTATTGGGCTACTTCAGGGTACTAAAACACGCGTTTTTTAAAAGCCTAAGCTGTGTCACATTTAGGCTGTGCTATAAATTACAATACATACGTCGGTAAAAGATGCTAACACTAAGTCAGTTGGAAGAATTACCAAAGACAGTTTAGAGACAGGTCACTATTTATTTGTATGGCTCATAATTACAGCTATTTGCAGACACGGCTATGGTTCATTGCAATTCTGCAGCAAATTCAGTTGAAGGCATACATGATGATGTTTGCATGACTTAGACTTGCTGAACCTGTAATAAAAGGTATTAGGCTGAAGTGCTCCTAAATATTTTATTTATATATATGTACATATATATAGATAGATAATATGTGTATATATATTTATAATTATATATACACATAGTTATATATATATATAGTTACAGACAAAAATACTCTTCATATGTATACACACACAGAGAAATTATATATATGTGCACACATATAAATTAAGGACTCTGTAATAAGCTTTCCATATGCAAAAATATACATAAAATGAGACCTCAGTGGATGCATCGTCAAAGCAGTACTTTTGCAATGTTTGAAACAGGCTCTTCATTAAAAATGTCCAGTTTAATAAACAGATGTAACATAATGAATCTCACCTATATTTTTTTTTTTAATGCATAAGAAAATGGAGATATTCTGCTAACATGCTGTTACATTTTAAGGGAAGCTCTACACATACCTCTCGTATGACTCTTTTGAAAAATATCTGTTTTCCTGGTTCCAAACTTGCTGTGTAGCAGACTGTGTAGGTTCAAGCAATATCTTTACAGTCAGAGAGGACCATAGGAACAGCTGAATCATGTCTGTCTGCTGAACTCAGACCGATTATGCTAATTCCATAATTTCAATTACTTGAGGTAATCAAATACAATTTACTTAACTCTACTTCTTATAAAGTTCATAGGTTTATAAACAGAAGCATCTGAATAATAGAAGGTTTTAATTGTATCATTTGGGATGCTATGGTGCTCAATTAAACCTACAGAGCTGGCAAACCAGTATGCTTGCCGTGCTGAAACTAAACCGCTGCTAAAGAACACATCATTAAAACGTATTTCAGGTGGTTTTATTATTTGTAACTCCAAATCAGAACAGCAGCTTATGATGTTCTTAAGGTTCCATCAAGGGGTCTTATGCAAGACTTAAAGAATATACTTCAGTGAAATCATCAGTCTATTCAGTGCGTGCTCTGTGTTGGATTCTGTTTTGCAGTGGTAACAGAACAATTCCAGTCTCTTTTAAGAAGGAAGGTACAGCCAGTACCAACTTTTTTGAAGCTTTTGCTCACTGCACAACTCGACTTTGCTCCATTTTAATAGGGGCAGAAAGCTCTGTACACCTGAATGGGGAATGAGGCAAGACCTGTACAGGGTGAAGAACAATCTCCAGCAAAGGGGCCTTAGCCTACTCACAGCTCACAGAACAGAAAAGGGTCTGGAAAACTCACATGTAGAGAAGTCTTGCAAGTCTGTTTTTTTTAAATTGTTTTTCGGATATACCTGCTGATGCCT
This sequence comes from Rhabdornis inornatus, assembly GCA_013397075.1. Taxonomy (NCBI): domain Eukaryota; kingdom Metazoa; phylum Chordata; class Aves; order Passeriformes; family Rhabdornithidae; genus Rhabdornis; species Rhabdornis inornatus. The sequence continues at coordinate 195,457 of VWZS01004878.1, forward strand.
AACACACTGATACAGTTCTTTTCACAGAAGGTGAACATCTTGCTTTGCCTAGCATTTTCTAGATGACATGTTCAACGACTCAGAAAGAGGACAATATATGTGAGTGCAGACATTCAAAAAGAACAAGTTAGTGGTCCTTCTTGGAACCATAAAGATAAATGTGAGAATAAAAATCATTAAATGCAAACCACAAAACTACAAATTAAAATCCAAACAGCAGAATTATTTCATGTTCCAGACTTCTAAAATGATGAGTGTCCTTCCATCACTCCCACAATGCAGCAGGCAGAAGGGAAGGCAAAGAGAAAGGAATTATGTATCACAAAAGTCCTGACCCATTCTTGGCTTTCACAATGTGCTTAGAAGAGCACAGAACATCAGTAACTGGACACAAACAAAAGGTGCTGCAGATTCAAGCTTCAAATGAAGGTTTTAGTCCACAGAATCACAGCCTTGGTTTGAAGGGACCCCTTGAGGTCATCTGGTCCAGGACTCTGCTCGAAGCAGAACAACTTCAAAGTTAATCCAATGTCTTGGTTAAAACATTTTATCTGGAAAAATCCAGCTATTCAAATATCATTCTGGTCAAGCAGCACTAGATGTCTTCACAGAAAACAGAACTGTAGAGTTATACTGTACTATGTTTCCACATTGAAACAGAATGGCAAAGACATTTTGCTTATTTTAGCAAGAATGAAACTTGTTAGCTCTCTAAACTGTGTTTGATGCAATTAGTTTGTATGGAATTAGTGGGAGGATTTGTTTTGTTTGGGGTTTTGGTTTGTTTTTTCTTTGCTTTGTCTCTGGTAGTAATAGGACTGTGGAAATATAAAGCCTAAATAAAGAATGAGTTCCAGTAAGTCTGTCACTAGAGCACATAATAATATGAGGTATGTAAAAGCAGATGTAAATAGAGAAAGCAGATGAAAAAGTCTCCAGAGTTCTTCACTTCTGGGCACATTTGGATGCAAAATCTGTGCTTTCCTATGGAAAATTATCTATGATTCAATTCTTCAGCCTCAGAAAGATTGTATTTTTAGTAGTATAACAGATCAAGCTTTTAAGTATTTTGTTAAAGGCACACAGTGAAAACTACACATGTATGTGTCTTAAGGTAGAATATGTGACTAGCAACCAGTCACTGTTGACTTTATAAGTCTTGTAAAAATAAAAAAAAAAATCAGTTATAGAACACATAGTTCAGAACTGGAGCATATTATTTATTAGTAATTAATTTAATACCATAGCAATGTCTCTACCTATCAAACTACTGAAATTGAATTATAAAGGCACAGCAGAAAACGACACTGAAATCCACCCCATGATAAATTCCCCATGAATGCACTTGGTACTACTGCTTGCCAGGACACAGAGGACATGAAGGGACCAACCTAGTCCTGTTAAGCTAAAATGACAGAAAACATTAAATCAAACAGATATCTCTGCATTACTAGGTATATTCATCTTCTCCACCCTAAGCAAATGCCTCCTATCTTGCCTCATCTGCAGTCAGCTACACTGGATTAAGCAGAATCCTAAGGTTTAAATAGAGAAAGGACTCTTCACACTAGAGAGGTAATTTGAACAGGCATTTAATTACTGCAGCCATCCAAACAGCAGTGAGGTAAAACGTGCTCTTAAGTGGGGAGAAAAGCAACAACCCAAAGCCTCCAAACATGTGAAGGAGTCAAGTCTGTAATAGCTGAGATCTGTTTGTCACTTTCTTGTTTCACTCCTTTAGACTTTCTGGCATTTTTACTGCCTGTTATTCCAGTGGTAATATGTAAGCATGCAAATAGGTTACATTGAGAAGGGGGGCAAAATAAGGGCCACACAGAAAGAAGCAGAATTGTAGTAACTGATAAATATCAGTAATTTTCTAAGAAGCTAAAAGTTTCTAGAAGTTTAGAAGTAAGCAAATAAAGTGTTTAAATAATATTCTGAGGGAAAGTCTAAAGGGAAGTCTAATATTAGTAAGAGCAAGCATCCAAAAATTGGTGCTTTAAGCTACCCTACCCTGCTAATTTGAAAAAAACGAATATACATTATGGCTTTAAAAATTTTCTTCTTGTTTTTGTGCCTTCAGGTTTTACTCTATAACCCCAAGTGCAAGAATATGCCCCTCTTATCTTCCAAACGGCAATTTGGATTTTCATGAAAATATTTGACTCCAGGTCAAATATTGACTGCTGAGGTATTAAGAAAAACAAGAAAATCCAAACACTCTCTGAACTACTGAGAAAAATTCAAAAAGCTGAAAATGATAGGGTTTGGTTAAAAATGTCTCTCATTTAGAACCAGATCTTACCATCAATCTCACAAATTTTTATGCGAGAAGGACAGACCAGTTTCCTGTCAAAATGACAGGATTTGGATGTATTCCTTTGCAAAGGTGAACGAGCTAGAATATTCACTATGGTTGTATTTATTTACTTGCACAGATAATGAAATTATGGAAAATACTTTTGTAAACATAAGCAAGTTTGAAATGTCTGAAAGTGGGCTTTTTGCAAAAAAAAATATNGCCTTAAATAAACCCAGACCACATGGGAAGAATTTTTGATCTCACTGGCTTCATGGGTCCCAGCATTTCCCTCTTATGTGAGTTCATTGACAGTGAGCAGAAAGCTATTTTCACTGTTCTCCTCAATTCAGAATCTTAAACAGAGCCTCACGTTCTTTAAGCAGTTGTCCTGTGTCTCTCAATCAAACACTGCCAGGCCCAAAGCACAACTAAGGGAGTCACTGGGGAGTACCCATTAGGTGTCATCAGAGCTGCCTGGAGCCTTATCTCAAAATAACACTAAGCTCCCAAAGCTGTCGAAAACTAGATAAAAGCACAGAGGATCCCACAAAAGATTTTCGGATAGATTCTCCGAGCCCTTGCGCATAAAACCAAACAAAACACCTCTCTCAGTTTTCCACAGGAAACAGATAAGAGGCACAGTGAAACAGCCAGCATTCAGCAGGCTCAGCAGCTTTCCCAGGAATGCCAAAGACAGAGGCACAAGTGCCTGTGGCATTTGATTGAGACTAGATGATAGAACCTCTGTCTTTGTGATATGCAGTGATGAGCACAAACACCAGCTCATTAATCAAGCCAGAGCCTGATGAGCATTGGCCTCTTTTGCATACTGACCATAATTCTTATTCTTGTCAAGATTGATAGGCACAACCCACCAACACCTTTCCCTTTGGTTGAAAGAACACATCAGATTAATTTCTCACCCAACCATCCAGAAAACACCTACGTGATTGGAGATGCAAGATAAAGAACTGTAGGCAAGCCCCTAGCTTGGAAAGCTTTTGCTGGTTGGTTTTGGGGAAAAGCATAACACATGAAGAAAGAGCCATGGGAACCACCAGGTTGTTCAGGAGATGCAGCTGAAGGAGAGTCTTCTCTCACATGAAGCTACTGCAGTGGGCACTGCTGAATTAACATGACCCTAAACCTAAGTGACTGTCAAGCTGGGAACCAGTTTAACAGCATGAGCACCTCGAAGTTCAGATAGGAGGAATGCAATAGCAAGGGTCACTGCAGGAACAGGCTTGTAAGGGACTGGTAAGGTTTATTAAACACCACTCATCACTCTTCGTTTTGCACAATTGTGGGAAAAGAAGATTTTATAGCACAGTGATCCAGTCTACATCAGAATTCAAATGTGCAAGACAAGTCCTGTCTCTTGGAAAAAAATCAGCCTGTAGCTGTGAGAAATCACATTTGCTTCTTTGGCAAAATACTGGGGACTGTCCTCCCACACAGAAGTCAGACAGGACTCCTATTTAACTGAAGATGCCAAGAATGTATTATACTCTCTCTCTCTCTCTCTATATATATATGCATTAAAAAATATATATGTCACTCTTCTACTACATTCTTCCTAAAGGCACCCCTAACATTATACATGCACAACCACTTACAACAGCACCATGCTTGTGCTTATAAATTAAGAAGCCCAGCTCCTGACAGATGTGTATGGGAATGCACTACCTGAAACACACAATCAGAACTAAGAGTGAAGGTCAGAAAAAATACGCCCTACATATCTGGATAAACTGTAGAGAAAGCAATCAGATTTATTAAAAAACTCCACAAAAATATTTTGGAAGCTACACAGAGTTTGCTGAGAGGATACTCACTTCAGATTTCATTAGAGGACACAGGATATTTTCAGTAACTAGCGGACAGTTACCTCCTTTTCTTCACAACTAATCCTACACAAATTGAAATAAAGACATTCTACTATAAAACTTTACTCAGTTGTTAATTATTCAAGAATAAAGTTACAATCTTGTTTTATAAAGAACAAATTATTACCATTTTTATTATACTTCAGGAGGTGATTTTTTTTCTTTTTGTAACCTGCTGCCCTGTCAGGCCTTATTATTTTCACAAAGATCTGACAATCGTGGGGTCATATTTGCTGGCTGCTTGTGACAACATTCAAAAGGGGCACTATATATCACCGAAACAGCTCACAAACTGGCTAGTCACATTATTTATTATGAGCCACACATGTGACAAACTATTTAACTCAGTGACTCCTAATAAGTCAAAGAGCAAGCAATTAGCTAACGCAGTATGAGGGCTGTTCGTGGCAATTTATAGATGCTCTCAAGCTGTCACAGCACTTCAAAGTGCCATTAGGGGGAACCCCTTAATGACTCACTTGGTATGACAAGCAATACACTGCACACATGGCAGCAATGAAATTGGCAGCTGATTCTGTTACTTGAAGCTTCTTCCCCTTTCCCCAACAGCTGTTTACATGTTTGCAGTTTGCACTTCTCTCCTGTGAGTTGTTCATGCTGGAAACGTGGAAGAGGGAGGCACTGTGTTCCTTTGCAACAGAGCAAGAGCTGTTCGAGGCTGCTCTGTGGGTACATCCTCAGGTTGACAAGAAACTCAGCTGTATGGCTGTTAACTAGGAGAGACTGCAGGTAAAATCTGCTGGTTGCACATAATTTCCAGCTCTCTACTGGAATGGACTCAACCTCATGGAATTTGGGATCCTTTTCCAGTTACCTAGGATTACTTTTTGGAATAATTATGCTTTATAGTAAACCAAACAAGGATATTTGTGGGACATCTGAAGAAGATGATCTCCAGACCTTCCGACTTCCCATTCTGTGAAAGTAAAAATTATCACTTTGGATTCACTCAAAAACTGGGAAAGATCCAAAACAGAGCTCAAACCAGTTTCTCAAGCTTAGTCCTTGGCTTTCTGTATTGAATAACAGTAACTGGTGATTATCCTTCATTTTCTTCTTTGCACTTCACTCAAAAACTGTATTCTCTTTCTATTGAAGACCCTCTTGTATTTCTAGTGGCACTCAGTTAACCAGCTTCCTGGCTGAAGGCACCTTGGTAAGTTATGGAACAAGGCTGAATCAAAGATCTCATAGTATAAACCTATTGTGGGTGCTCCTCTCCATATGAACACAGTGATGGTGTATGAAGAGTGTAGGAATCAAAAATAATCTGGCAGGATCAGGTTAAAAAATGTGGTGATGATTAGCAGATACTCCATGTTGGAGAGTGGGAAGGTAAGGAGAGGTGAAAGAGGGAACTCAGGAAGGGGGCGATGAAATTATTACTTTGCGGAAACCCCGGGTGATAAAAAAAGGTTGGCGAGGAGAAAGACACAGCTTGAAGTCACCGTTACCCTAAATATTGTACCTGCACCGGCAAGAGCATGACAAAGCTGTGCCTGGTGAAAGACAATAATTATTCAATGGGAATGAACGGGTGACTCTGAGAAAACACAACATGCTGCTACAGTTGGATGTGACTGTCCTATTTTAGAGGGTAAAAAAAAGCAGATGTCAGACCTGCTTTCAAAAGGAGTCACTCCAAGCCACGCAAGCAAAGCCTCTCCCACAGTATAAGACATGTAGCAGGAGCAATTAAACCTCCCTCTGCCACACGCATTCCTTTTAAAAATGCAAAGCGTCATTGACTGTGCTTTAGCATTCCTCAGCAGCCACAGCTGTATTATAGCAACTCTGTTATTCCAGATAGCTCGAGGGGAAAGTACCTGCACAGAGGAGTGTTAACCTCTGCATTTAATTGCATGCTGACATCATCCATGAGGTTTAACTTGTACTTTTGACATAACATCAGACTTTCAGTGCAAAAGCTTAATTTAGTATACCATGCAAAGGTGTTGAAATCCTCTTCATACAGAAATCAACAAAGTATTTAGCAGGGACAATGCAAATCTAAAAGCATAAGGAAATGTTTTGGCTATCAGAAAAAATTTATATTTCCAAATTCCTGAATTCCTGTATGTGCATAGTGGCAGGAATACTTTTATGAATAAAGTAGCACAAGAATGTGTTTTCCAAAAGTATTTGTGTTTCCCAGTTACTTGGGAAGAAAAAGCAACACATTTAAATCTTCATATATTAATATAACAGAATAACAATCTGTAAATCATATGAAGGGGGGATTGGTTTTGAGTTTATTTTTTTTTTTTTGCCAATGTTCACTAGAGTCCTTAACTACCTGATATTTCATTATTCTTTTGGCACCTTGGGTTTTTTTTTTTGTTTGTTTGGTTTTGGGTTTTTTTACTTTTTTTAAAAAAAAATTCGTCTCAATTAGTCTTTGTCAAGGTTTGCTTCTCATCCCATGCATCTATGCCACACTGCTGAGCTTTTCAGAAGTTACAAAGTAGAACTATCTGCACACTGTGATGAAGATCATTTTACTGCATTAATGCAATAACTCATCAATCAAATTTCAGATATGCAGGTATTACTTATTTTGTTATTCTAACTTACAAAAACTGTTATACTCTGAGGGAAAAGTATTTCTAGGCAAACCATGAAACCATGTTTGGGCAGGCAGGAGGCTCCAGCTTATATTAGGCAGCAGAACAGCTAAGTAGAGAAGGTGTTTGTCGAAGTGGTACTTTTAGAACTGATGGGTTATCAATTTGACTGTCTGGCCAAAAGCCACTAGTGGAAGAATATGGATTTCATATGCTTCAGGACATGAACAAAGTTCTGATTTTTGTTGTCACTCTCAGGATCTTTGGTGCTTTCCTTAGAGCTATTCCTCCCAAGGTCATGAGATTGCAGAAGCCTCTCAGCTTTCTTTTTAAAAGAAATAAAAATAAAACAAAAAATTATGAAAGTCTCTCCAGTTTCAAGGGAAAATTTAGAAGCATAACTTGAGTATTCCCTGAAAGCGCCAAAACCCAAAAAAGCAAATAAATCAACACTTACTCTTTTTAGGTTAAATAAATCATGAGGCTTTGTTTTAATCTTCTCATTTTGAAGATCCACTTCACTTTCCATTTATTTATTTATTTAAACACTGAGGAAGAATCCATGGTAAATGTAACAAATCATAATACGGTGAGTAACCTCATACTCCTCACAGGTACTTTTCATCAGGACAACAATTTCCAGTGAGAGTCACAAAATTTAGTCATATTTTAAAATACCTTTTCTTGAATCATCATGACTGCTTTTTCCCAACATCTGATCTCCTAGTAATCAAGGAAAACAAACAGCCTTCTTTTGCAATGCATTTCTAATCTGTGGAGAAAAGGACTAATAGTACAATGGTGCCTATTCAGTAACAGTCAAAATATTATTCAAACACTAAGCACTAAGGCAGAAATCCTTCAGGCTCTCCTGTTTTCTGAAAAAGAGATCCAACTTTGGCAAATGTATGTAAAGTGCATTTCTGAGGTGAGCAAAGTTAACCTCTGAACTTTGCCTTTAAGATGTTCATACTTTAAAAGCAAAACATAGTAATTATAGAAAAGTGAGCTGAAAACACCAGGATTTGAAGGGACGGGTAGATGCCCATATCCAGGTAGAAGAGATTATATTCTACATAGATAATCACTACATTCTTACTTTTATATTTTGATATTAATATAAGAGATATTTTATCTCACTTTATATTTTGCCACTTCTATTTTGCAGACATAAGATTGTGTCCATGGTGATTAATTAGCACCTGTAGAAGTCAGTAACACAGGTTTATCCTCTGAACTAATGTTTAGGGTATGGATTGAAACCTGCCACTAAACGAGACTGGCTGAAGCCTTTTGGCCGAGGTGCAGGGGACAGGTTTTCAGTGACGATAGCCTTGGCTGTGGAATTTGCGCTTTGCAACTAAAAGCCACTGGAATTAGAGTTGTGCCTTAAGTTTGGTGGAGTCTTAATCTTCTGAAATAAGCTTTCAACAGATGTTATAAGGTCATATTTCCTAATTAATAAATGAACAAGAACAGGTTAAGGCCTCCTCTCTGCAATTAAGGTGTTCTGTTTTGCCAGTACTGCTTTAAGGAGAATCTCTTGCCATAGTCAGAGAGCTCTTCCTCATGGACCAAGTGCCTATATCTTCCACGTCTGGAAGCAAAGAACAAGCCCTTCAGACACGTCTGTAGCCTTTCTCTGTCCCATCAAAACTCATCATACTCTCTTGAATGCAATTAGTTCTTCATTACTTATATTATTTTCTTTCCCCCAACTGGGATTTTTTTCCTAAAGTAAATTTCTTCCTTCCCCCACTCCACCACATCCTTTATCCCATTTTCCCTCAGGCATGTTTTAAAAAATGGCTGGTTCTGACTGCTAACAGCATCTCACAAACCCCCATCTGTTTGTTCCTTCTCAGGTCCATTATTCAGATCAAATTGAGTCTTTCAGTAACTCTCTGGATATTCTTCGCTCCACACGTTCCTGAAGTGCAATGTCTTTATTTAATGCCTACTGATCTCCTTTCCACACTGCTATATTTCTTAGCCTGTCTCAAATTACCACACTGGTATGTTCACTGGATATTTGTCATAGCAAGATGCTATGTGCATAAAGAGAACACATACCTTGAAGATCAGGGTAAAAAGCGACAAAAAGCATGTGGAAAGCACTGTTAAATGATGTTAAGGACAGTATCTAGTCAAATTCATAGCACATTCAACTTCATCAATGAATCCTGAGAATCCCAAAATCCTTAGCACTGCCTGCGAAGCAATTCTCCTGCACTGCAGTGATAGACAGCAATTCAGCAAATTAAAAGGGCAAAATATTAGCCACTCTGCCCAACACAGACAGCTTTCAGGCCAAACAAGGTCTGTGGTTAGGCAGATGGCCCACATTTGAATGGGTCAGCTAACTTCTAGCTAAATGCATCACAGAGCCATGTTCTCTCTCCCATCAGATATGCCTGCTTTACTACCTTCTTCCAAATATTTCAGGACAGTCAGCCACAGAAACCATTAACTCTGCTACCTCAATGCTGTGCAGAAACCAGTCAGCCTAAACTACAGTCAAATAATATTGAGTGCCTGCACAGGAGTTTACTGGCCCAGATAGTGCAGAGTCTGCATCTCATTTGTGGAGAATTCTTGATGAATGCAGCTGTCTGCTGTCAGAAGGACACTATGCTTACCAGAAGTCATTGCTGAAATGCAATGCTGCACAGCATAATCTGGGGTTCGAATGCGTGTTGCAGACAAGCTTGTAGAGAACATTGCAAGAAGCTGCTATAGAAACTTCCAAGGGTTTTGTTCTAGCATCCTAGCAAGAACAACAACTGCCCAAAATCAAAACACACTGAAATCACCAACAAACTTAAAAGGCAAACAGAACGCATGTGCAACACTCCTGTGTTGTTAGGTTTTGGGGATTTTTTTCTTCTTCAACAGCTCTGGGTAGAAGAGCAAATATCATCTTGTGAGAAATCCTGCCAGGTCAAACTGAAATCTGAGGATTCATATTACACCATATGATCAAGAGCATCTGCTTTCATCTCAGGCACAGCAGGGATGAGGCAAGAATCATCATTCAAGATCTGAAAAATGAATCAGCAGCAAGTGTGGCGCAGCGAGTACTCTAGTGGGAACGGAAATAGAACAGAACTAGTAAATACTGTTCTGCTTGTTTGCTTTCCTGCTTGCTTTTTTTAATAAAAGAATCTGCCTTGTTTATGTGTGTGTGTGCCTAAGTGTGTGCATGCAAAATTATGTAAAGCAGAATGGGTTACTTAGAGGTTTAGAGAGAGATTATTTAGCTCTATCAAATAAATCCTATTCAAACCTAGGCTTTCAACAATGAATTTTTTTATGTATGGTAAATATGTCCATAAAGAACAGCCAATTTCCCTTATAATGCCTGATGATCTTCAGCTGTATTTAAAAACCACACAACTGAAAAAAAACCAAAACCAACCTTCCATAAAACATTGGGTTTGACTTCTTGTGCTTCAAGACATAAATGAAACTCTAAAACAGGGAAAGAGGAAGAAATATTCTCTATGACGCATTTATTCCTCAACTGCCCACTCCAAGTTTCTTCTCCTTGGTAGGCACAGTGAGCTGGCAGCCCTGGACTGAGGAATGGCTGCATTGGGCTGCTACAGCAGATCCTATATTTAAATGTACAAATGTTTGTCCCTTCAGTAGTCTGGGTCAGACCTGCTGTACTCAGCAATGCAAAGAAACTTTTAATTTTGCTGTTTATAAAGAACGTGAGCACGTGCATGCAGGTCAGAAGGATTTGTACCACACTTTACACAGTTTGCGGAGCAGATTAACTAGATTTGTCCCTGTTGAAAGGATTATATAAAGATTAAAACATTCAAAGTAGAGAAAAGCATATAATACATGAGGGTAATTTACACTAAACCCATTATTAAGGAGACGAACACATTTAATTAAAAAAAAAAGAAACGACAGAACAAAACCTGAGTCATGAAGCAGTGAGATGATACCCCTTTAAATAAGGACAGCCTTCAAATAAAGCTGTGGTAGAAGTTATTTCTTCACCAAAGTGGCATTTTTGCCAACAAGACTCTTGGCAGCCTTCAAGGGTCGACACTAGCACAATTGACCAAATATGGTTGGGAATTTGAAAACATTGAAGATATTAGCATTTGTTCCTGAGTCTAACATAACACAGTCCAGTCTTGCCACCAGAGCCTGTAACTATTAAGTGATAACTTAGGCACTGGAATGCAAATAATCCAGGGGTTCACATTAGAGTCATTTCCATTTGTTGATGTTCCCAGTCCCCTCCAAATCCTGGCAGTACCTTACTTGACTTCTGAGGGGAGCAATCTACAGGAAACGTACTAAAAAGAAGTTAAATTACGAGAGCAGAAATCAGTGGTGGTTTACTTGCAGAGAAGGGAAAAAAAGATGATACATTAAACTACACTGTCCAGAGTTACTTGACCTCAAACTGATTGCTGTTAAATTGCTCGAATTGACGTTAGTCATTTACCTACTGGCAGCTACTCAAGATTTATCTTTACAGGCTACAAGGTTTCATCATTTGTCCTTAAACTCCCCGCCAAATGTTAACTTTCAAAATGCTGTTTTAACTGTGAAGAGTGGGGAAACTTTGCTGAAGTCAATGAAAAATGAACGCAAGTACAAGATAAAAGATTAAATACTTAAATAATTTGGCATCTCTCCTCTGTGATGTTAAAAGGATGCTCTGAATGCTTAATGGATAAAGTAGGATAGCATAATAACTTTTAAGGAACAGTCTGTGATCTGAAGTCATTTAACCTAGAAATGTCATAATGGGCATCTGTGTTAGAAAATTAATAAGGGCCTATAATTTATTAGAATATGCTAAACAAAAATTAAATTATGGTGGAGATAAGTTTTATGCTACAGAGATAAGTGCAATTACTTCTCATTTTAAAGAGAAACAAGAAAAGTCACCCCAGGGAAAAATGAAGTCCTCCCACACTTTTAACTACACCTTTATCTAGCACATGTATCAGTTTTATGTGTCCACACATCCCAGCAAAAATTGCAACTTTTAGTTTAAACCTGCATTCAGGCAGATATGAGAAACAGAAGATAAGCAGCAAAAAGCACCCCATGAATAGTGCCCAAAGCATGGATTTCAACAGGCTCTCTAGTTGTCATCAGGGCATTTTTTATTGGGGAAAAGTAAAAAAATGTATAAAATGACAGTGACCTTACTGAAAACCTGTTGTGATTTCTCCAACATTATATTTTTATGGTGAGTGAGCAGCTGCAGGAGGATTCAGCACTTTGCTGAAGTGTATCCTGAAGATATGCCCGAGAGACCATCAAATTTTTCCTCTAATACTCTTCACAGCTGACTTTATTCCTTTCTTATTGAGGCCAGTAAGCGATGAACACAAAGGTAAAACGCAAGTTAAGCGGCAGACACTGAACTCTGAAGAAACAGCCTCCACACCAGCCTGAGTTCTCTCTCCCATAATCCAGTTATGTGGGATGGCATTACAGCCCAGCCCAGCAGAGCACCTTAGCTGAACTATGCCTGAAGAGCCCAAAGTTAAAAATAGCTCCATAGTTTCATGTATTTCCTGAGCCAGTGCTCCCTGCAGAGCTTATCAGCTCAGACAGACCGCCGTACCTGAAAGATGTACAAGGGTACATTTTCCAGTACCAACAAAAAAAGTTTTGCCTGAGAAAAAAACTCAATTTTTTCCAAGTATGTGCCATATGCTAGACCAAATTATTTACTGTGCTATTCCTCAGAGCACCAGAACCAAAGAAAAACTGAAAATCCTGAAGCCAGCATTTAAATCACCAGATGCATCACTCTCTAAAGATGTTCCACTGGATGTTAGAAAACCAGAGTCTGCCTGGAAAATGTTTGGGCTATGTTTTTCCCCCTAATTTTATTTAAAGGTAAGTTAAAAAAACAAGCATTTTTGCATTTTTGAGTGTGTTTGTAATTTCAAGAGCAGCCTGTCACTCTAGGTGCTTCAGCTCCTGAATGCTCCAACTTCAGATACTGAAAAAGGACTTGATTTCCTGAACTGGATGGTCCTCACGTTTTTAATAGGCAGTTTGCACACCAAAACAGAAGCATTCGAGATCTAGAGCACTAATCTCTTTAATTAATACAAATAAAATTTAGGACATCGTTACATTTATGTTCTGAGTAGGGGAAACTAAGCATATTCCAACTGCCTTCTTAAGATCACTGTACATTAACATCTGTTTTGTCAAAATTCATCCCATTCCAAGCTCAGCAAAGGGATTGTCACAACTCCAATGACTTAAAAATAATGGTCATTGTGTCTGGGTGTTTGTAAAACAACAGAGCTCTTTAGGGCTCAAATACTCTATAAAATTTTCAGTGAATGGGATGCTGAATGAAAAAAACTCAAATGTGAAAGGTATCCTGGAATTACTGCTACTGTACTTTCCCACAAGCAACATTTCAACAATTTTCAGCTGAGTTTCCAAGTAAGCTGTGAATGTCAGTAATGACTTGCATTCATCTGTATCAGACAGCTCCATCAGATGGCACTATGCAGATGAAACCATAAGTTTTGGTACAGAAATACCATTGCAACATGAAGCCAAGGTATTTGAACAGACATTAAAAAAAAACTGATAAAAAAAAAAAAAGTGATCTGAGTATACCTTCACACTTAATAAATAATGTTTTATTAAAAATCCCTAGAGATTTTTGTAAAACTGGAATTAAAGAAAAAAATCTAAGCATCCTTAGATTAAATCAATAGTTTGTTGGACCTAATAGAAGAAAAATGTTTCTATTTTTTGACACATTTGCAATTTTTCTCAATTTACTAAAGAAGTTCTTCCTCAAGCATTATTTACTTGAGTAGTGCTCAGCCTTTCCCTTCTTCCCCCCTCCCCTCAAATTCCTAGAAATTATTTGAAAATGAGACCATCACATTAATTAAAAAGTAGAAAATAACATTCCCATGGAAAAGGTAACTCTGCTTGATATCTTAGCTGAGAGATTAGATTTGAATGCCTCAATAGTCTATGTAAACTTGGTTGCCACAGTCTAAACCAGGCTTCAATTCTAAGAAATGATTATTTGCATAACATCCCCCTTTTTCTTTGGCATAAAAGCAAGTATATGACTTAGTTTCCCATCAAATATGCTAATTGGCTTAGTCACATTTATCTTCCTAATCTATGTGAGCAATTATTTTTAAGAAACTCTGCTTAATGCATAAGAAATTGAATCAAATGACCACATACTTTTGTATACAGACTTTTCAACTGCTTTTCTCATTTCTTTTTGGCTCCAAGACACTATTCAAAACATTACTAGAATAACAGAACCATCTTTCATAGATAAGAAAAAAGGGTCTATTTGCCTCAGTAGGGACAGAGAGAGAAAGAATATATTTGTATTTTAATGCCAATATTTTTTCACTTTCTAAGGGAGAGAGGAAAGGGTATGTGCCCACAGAATTCAATGAATCTTGCATTTCCACTTCCCTCATTTCTCTGCCACATATCACAGCTAGAAGAAAATGCTAGCTTCCAAGAAAGAGGGCAAATGGGAAAACAGACATGAATCCCACAGGAAATCTAAATTCACTGTTTCTAAAAGCATGCTAAAAGGAAAAAGTCTGGAGTTTTATGCAGTTTTAAGATGCAGATCTTTAAAAAGATGATAACATTCTGCATAGAATTTCTGAAATAATTTTGTGGCCAGCACCTTTTATCACAGGTAATTTAAGGGACCTGTAATAGAAACTCAAGGTATTCAAGGGCAAAAAAAAGCATAATAACATTAACAAAATTAAAAGAGCAATAAAAGGCAACGAAGGCTGTGGCAAAGTATACAACGCCAAAAATTCAGGATATAAAATATACAGCTAGCTCTTTGCTTTAAAAAAACAATCAGAAAAAAGGTTAAGAATCTTCTTTTTGCACCAGCATTTCAAAAAGAAGTGAGTTTTTAGTTTAATATTATTTTATTCTATCGTCACACTGCCTCTTTCAGAATGTTTTGCAGTGTGCTACTACCTTTCCTTAATTAAAAAGCGAACAATATCCAACTATTTCTTACAGCTGCAATGTTGTTTCTGGATCAAAATATTACTAGTATTCAACGAAGCATTGCACAATGTATTTTTTACTGAGAAGAGTTAATTGGAAAACGCATTTCAGAAGCACTAGAGGTGAAGCAGCCTGCTCATTTCCTTTGGGCATGTGAAAAAGAGGAACAAGAGATGCTGAGAGAAAGAAGTCAAAAACTCAGCCGGCAAGATCCATGACAAGCAGCTGAATGAGAGACCTTGGGATAACAGTGCCATCATCGGTGTCCAACATTTTTTCTTTAAACCAGCTCTCACATTTTTTCTCCATGATAAATAGCTGTTTCCAGAGGTCCCCTCCCACTCCTCCCTCAGTCTCTACACAGCAGCCTTATTCCATGTGTCTGCTATATTCTACTTTCTCATGTAGTATTTTCTTATCCTGCTCTCTTTACACTCCCTCCCACTTTCCATGTCTATTTAAATGTGACATGATCCTCATGCTGCTCAGTCTGGCTGCACAAAAAAAAGAAAGAACTTGCCCTGATCTCCTTCAGGTGTTCCTGCAGAATTGGGACTGTGATCTTCTTCTGAGAAAATGGGCAATGCATAAAATAAAACATCTATTTCATTATCTTAAAGGTTTGCTCAATCATTAATTGCTTCTCACACAGAGTCATACTTCAGAAACAACTCAGTAGTAGGTAGCTTGCAGTGAGAGCTTGTTGAGTGACAAGGAGATCTCTAAAACATCTGGGAACATAATTGGATGATGAACACTTTTGAAAACCTGTCCTCAGTGCTTTTACCTCCCTGAAAAAGTGCAGACTGTCTGTGCATAATTTTAAAGATGTTGATTCCCACAGTGCAGTTACATGGGCCAGCTTCTCAAAGCCGACACTGAAGTTAACAACTAGCATGAGTCAGCTGTTCCAAAGTGTCAATTGGCCCAGCACTTTCACAGCAACGTGCTGGATGTCCATATAATTGAGATTACATGGAAAAAACTCAGAGATCATCATCCTAGACATTTTTTCTAAATTACAGTTCTTCGCTGGTGGAGAGAGTTGCCAAAATCCTTTAATAAAAATAAGAATTAACACAGTACAATAACAATAGCCAGAGCCTCTTCTCCCCAAGTGCAATAACCAGAATAAACAGTTTACCCACATAATAGCTCCTTACAAAAACTGAAAGAAATAAATCTACAGAAATATTTGAGGTTTTTTTTTATTTTAACATAGCATACATTCCTAGGCTAATTTCTTTAAAGCTAAACACAAGGGACAAGGAATTTTATTTTTTTAATCCTGCATTATTTTTGATATAGTAATTTAACTTATCATTATCATCTTTTACCACTAATTTCTACATTTACGACAAGAAAGCCTCTTTTTTCTTTCTTTAAGGGAAAAAAAGACATCATACAAGTGTTCACCAGTAGGCAAAAGCATAAATCCACTTCATTATAAACCCTCATCTACATAACAGTACAAGATGACCATATATTTTAATTTTTTTTACCCATATACAGACACTGACATGTAATTGTCATGATCCTGAACTTCAGTTTTCATAGCTGAGACCTTCTGAAATGATGATGATGAACAAGATTTTAGAGGGAACATAAGCTTTAGAAAGCAAAGAAGGAAAAAATGTGCATGTGTTGAAGGTAATGATGCATACAGGCATATATTTGAAGTTATCAATAAATTGTCAGAAGCAGATATCAAGATTTCACTTTCCCCTCCTCTGGAAATCAAATAAAACAACTAAAAATATCTAATGGATCAGATTTTCCTTTCAGAGCTGCATTCTAATCCTACTCATATTTGCAAAGTATTGGGAAAAAAATTCCACCCACACACTCAAAAAATGTATCAATGTAGATGAGAATGGTCATATGACCATATGAAAAACTGCTTTTCTTCTTCTTCTTCTTGGTGGTATCTTTGTGACTTCCACTAGCCTTAAAAAACATATATTTCTTCTTACCTTCACTAAATTGTAAATTAGTTATTTACAAATAACAACAAATTTTAGAAGACTCTTGGTTTTCAGATTTTTTTTACCCAAATTCTACCACAAACAACAGGAAATAAACCCATTTTCTTAAATACAAATATAGTTCACTGGACAAAGTGTTATGTGAGCAAATAAGTCTCACGCTCTGCTCCCTAATTATTGTGATCTATATACAGGATCAAAAAATATTTACGTAATCACAGTGTATGTGCATACTTTCTTAGTTGCAAGACCAGACTCTGAGTGTTGCCTATTTTGGAATTCTAGGCTTGCCAAAGGGCTTTCATTAACATGTCTGTCTCTATAAACTCCAAGACATGCTAAGGTTTTCTATAAAAGCACAACAATAAATCCATGCTTAATCAACCCTTTGTTGAGCTGCACACACATGGACTCTGTAAAATACAACTCAGATCTAATGGCAGGACCTCTGTTCATAGCTTCAAGTTCAATGGTGTTTAAGACCTGGAAGTGTTGCTATTTTTTACCCTGAGCCATGTAAACATGAACGTTTGATGCCTTGGCCTTCTTTGATTAGACATGCATTCTCACCACACAGCTGCAAACACTTTTTTTTTTCCTTCCTACTATTGCTCCCAGATAAAACCAAGCGATTTTGCCTCAATACTAAACTCAATCCTGGTCTTCACTGCCAGTTCACCTCCAGCTGCCTGTACAGAGTTTCACACTAAGCCCCTTGTTTATATCAGCGCTGCAATTAAGCCCAGGCCAAGAAGAGAAGTCCCTCAGAGGGTAGCAGAAGTGCAAGGCTAAGAACTGTTTTTCAACTTCTGCAACATAGCCCATACTCATCCTTTCAACCCCAGGGAAAAAAAAATCCTCAGCCAGATCTCCTCACAACCCACCTTTTTTTCATGTGTGTGCAAAGGCTTTGTTTTTTGGTTTTGTTGTTTTTTTTATTTTGCTTTCAGTGGCCAATCTGGGGGCATTTTCCCAAGTTGAATCCTGTTTCCAAATTGGCCAGTGAAAAGTTTTAGCCATGCTGAAATCGTTTCCAGGGCTAAATTGGGAAACCTGAGGCAGCTGGGCAATCTTACAGCTGGCTGAACTGTGGCTTGTAATAAAAGGCAGTGTGAATAAGGTATATTGAAGCTAAATTGGATTCCTGTGAAGGGCCATTTATTCTGAAGGGGGGCATGGAGGGAGGCATTAATGAACAGAAATTAAATTAGCTGAACCAGGCTTTTAAAAATATACTGAAAAATACCTGACCTGCTAGGAACCTTTTAACAAAGCAGGAACTTTGGGCTAGCAGGACCAGCTCAGCTCAGCTTTATTTCCTTGCCAAAGGTACAGATGTCAGAGGATGTACAACTACTCCACCTGATAAGAAGCCAGGCTTATGGATGGATAGATGGGGCAGGTTTTATTTCTGTAGCCCGAAGTCAATGCAGGACAAAGTCACTGCTGTGGGAAATCCAGTGTAAACCAATATGCAGTCCAAATACAGAGGTCATTTCAGCTGATGAAAATACTTAATCAACTAATCATCAGATACCTAGAGAAAAATAAACATGCCCTTTTATCCTTCTTGCCAATACTCTCTTCACTGAAATACTAAGAAATCATGGACTACCCTATTTTGGAGAGATTATTCACTTCCTAAATATTAATATCGTCAATAATTAGAATAATATATTACTTACACTCTCTAGTCTGGGACCTTTTGCAATGAAAGAAATGCTACAAGACTATTACAAAGTGGCTGATTTCAGAACTGGAATACTAAATTTCTTTGGGAGGATTTGGTTTATTTGTGGGGGTTTTTTTGTTCGGTTGGTCGTTTTGTTGGGTTTTTTTTGTTGTTGGGTTTTTTTTTTGTTTGTTTGTTTTGGTTTGGTTTTGTTTGGGTTTTTTGTTTGTTTGTTTTTTTGGCGGGGGGGCAGGGGGTATGTTGTTTGTTTGGTTATGTTTTGTTTTTTGCCCCCGATTCTAATAGCGAAACTGCATATTCCTGAAAAGCTGGAGCTACTTCACTGATATAATTAAATCCGCTGTAAAAGCCACTTGGCTTTCACCGTTTCCCTTTGAATTGTAATCCACATTACATCTAACTTTTCTTTCTATTACCAGGGCTAGTACTGTTTTTGAAATCCTGCGAATTCGTACGTGTGCCTCCAGAATAATAGTGCTTGTAATTAGCTATAATAATGCTAGTGAGCTTTGTTTTGTAACCACCTCTGTAAGGCATCCAGATTGTGTCCGTTTTACAGACATGAAAACCAAGAATGAAGATTGAATTATATCTTGCTCAGACATTTCTTACACCTGTTCTGCAGCACTCCCTTTGGTGGCCACAGCATTTTTAAAGCAGAGAAAACTCTCCTGAAAAATATGCTCAGGGATCAGATGTTCTCAGTTACATTTGTTGAGGCAAATTTCCAGAGAAACCAGTATTTTTTGCCATTTTTTGCCCAAGTGTGAGAGCTTTTTTAGGGTGGGGCAATGGTTTGCCAGTTTCTCCTCTCTTCTTGCCAAGAGGTGCCACTTTCCTCCTCCTCCCCACCCCCTGCCCCTTCCAACTGTGAGTCATAATATTATGAACTTGATGACGGGAGAAATCAGATTTTCCATCACTCCACAGTAATCTTTACCTTGGTATTATTCATCATCCTCCCAACCCAAGTTCCAGCCACAGGACAGTCAGTTTCTACAAAGCCAGTCTCAATAGAGATACCTGTAGTATATCTGGAAATAGAAACACAATTTATTTGTCTGTTTAGTGACATCTTTCCTGGTATACTAGTTGAAAATTTGTTGGGATACAGGGAGTGAGTGAGCTGCAGGCATCACGAGCCGTAACAGCAGCTCAGCAAACTCCCTGCAAGTTGGCATCACATCAGATATTAAAATGCCTTAAGTATGGAATGGATACTCCATAGATATTGTGGCAAGCTGTAATCTGGAATTGTAATTTAATAAAATAAATTGAGTCATATTATGCATGCAAAACACATGGCAGTTAAGAATGGGCAAAACGTAAAATGCCTTCATTTTGTTTTGTGTATTTCTCAATGGAAATGTATCATTTGTACATTGAGTTATTGGTTGAGTTTTAACTGTGGGCAGGAAGGAAAAAGAAAATTATTTCTTAGCATCTCTGCTGACACTTATATTTGTTGTACTGATTGGCTCCTATGGTCACTGTTACCCACCTGAAGGTGGCAGGCAATAAGTGCTTCTAAACTTTACACCTCCCCCTGCCTTCAATTCAGTTTTGAAGTTTTATACAAATTTCCTAGCAGAACACAACATTCCAGACAGGCTTTTGTATATTTGAGGATCTGCTGGTTGAAACTCTCCTATACCTAGCTCTCAATAGGATATGCCTTTGAAGAGGCTATGAGGCATCTTTCTGTGTGTTCTAAAGAGTACAGATCCCTGTTCTGAGATGAGAAGGATGCAGCTGAGAACATCCCAGGACAGCTCTGTGATGCTCCAGATTTTGTGGCTATAGCATCCTAAGTGGACCTCTAGTCAGTTTAAATGCATCACAGTGCAAAAAGCCCAAATAGACACACTGTGTGTTTCTTCCCAACAAGCTTTCCATGTAGATCATGTGTTGTGAGGGCTGTGGGACAGAAGGCTCAGGTGCAGGAGAGTATAAATTTGCATTGGGAACTTGCAGTAACTGCTACTGCAGTTTCCTCAGGTTTGTGAGCTGTGAATTTCAAATTTTCTTTCCCTGAGTAAAATCCAGTTAAAAGAAATGGAATTCATACTAACTTGAGTCAAACACAATTTTTTCCAAACTGGAACGTCCATATTCAAGCACATCAGTGTGTGCCATGGCCCAAAGAACAGTGAAGAAATGTTTGGTCTGGCTCACCTTGCTGGTTTTTGGAAAGGACTGCACTGCTTCCCAAGACAGAATAGTTGAGCCAGTAGGTTTTATCCAGCAAGGAACCCCTATCTGGTGGCTTGTTGACTGAGCTGTCAAATCTTCTGTTCCAATGGTAAATTACTGCTTCATTCCAACTACTTTCTATCAGTTTATTAAAAACCCCCAAAATAAATAAAACAAACCAACCACTACACAACAAGCATATAGAGAGTCAACTTTCCCAGCCCTGCAAACCAGACAGAAAAACTGCTGAACAAACCTAAAACACAGAGAGTTTCCTCCTGGCATCCCAGAGACCCCTGAGCAGCATCAATGTCCTCCCCACACACAGCGCCTAGAGGAAGAGAAGGAGGGAGAAGTAGTCCATGCCTGATACCTGTATCACCTGGCTACTGGAAATGAGTCCAGGGGCCTAAAAGAACTTGGGAGTAGTGGAGACTGCAGCCAGCCTGAAAGCACAACTACAAACAGAAAGATGCTGTTATCCCTTCCTTATGACACCATGGGGCAAATTCTGGGCACAGCCAAGGACACTGCCTATTGAACACTAACTACCTATGCTAATAACTTATATGTTGAAAAATTACATTACACATTGCAAACAGAATATGAACTCAGGCTAAATTCTGCGTGAAACTTTACACCGGGGCTCCAACATCACTTGTCAAAAAGTGAGTGGGGTATTTTAACTTTTTTTCCTATTTTCTGTGTTAGGTTAAAAATGCAAGAAAACATTCCCTGGTAATGGAATTACCAAGGGACTCCTGATTATAATGACATGAACAGGCAACACCATGTAAAATTTCTGAAACAAATTCAAAAAGCCAAGTTACTAAATTTAAACAGAGTTAACAGATCTACTTGTATATTCTTCTAATCCCTACATGTTTCATTATTTCACCCATGATAATTTTCATCACTTCTCTGTTTTGAAAGGAATTTTTTAATATTAAATGCATTACAATCAAATGAAATGCATTGACATACTTCTCTTTCTTCATCTGAGTTACCTTCTCTAAACTGTTGCTAAATTTCTCCTAGTAAAAACATTATTACAAGGAAGGGACTCCTCACCACCCACTCAGCTCCCAGAAGCCAAGGGAAAAAACTCAAAGATATTGTTTTTCTAATTTGACACTGATACTCTTTGGACCTAAAAAAATGTTCCAGGTCTAGCATGCATTTTAAATGGATTTATAAAGAATTAGCTCAAGCAATACCAAGAGCTAACTTCAACCTTATGCTAATTTTTTAAAACATGGTATATAGGACAAATAAGTAACTACTTTTTTCCACCTTTCCCAACTTTGACATTTAAAATGCTCTTCTTTTTAAGGAAACAAGTGTTCTAAGCCTGTGGAGTAACCTCATTTCTAAAGCGTTTAACACATATCATACTTACTATGGAATTCTGATGTTAGAAATAAGTACAATCAACCAAAAGATCTCAGTCAACTTGATTTGAAGCAGGAATGTGATTTTGCTTTTTTCTTCCCTCCAGCTAATGATGAATTATTATATTAAAATATATTCCAACTTCAAAGAAAAGCTAGTTGTCATAAGACACAGGCATTCAGAATTAAGTTTGAAAAGATTTGACCTTTTGCACGCAAAAACTAACACCTACATGAATGAAGTACTGTAAAAAGTCATGATATATGATGGATCATTTAAAATGTGTGTATGGAACGATGCACATTTGTTAAGGCAGGGGCAGATGGTGGTTACAGGACATCCAACATTTTCCAATTACTTTGTTTTTTCAAAACATACCCAGACTATAAAAATATTAGAAGAGTCCTTGAACTTTGATAGAAGCAGTATTTTTCAAATATATATAAAAAACCTTTAAAATATATTTCAGTTCAAGTTTATGTTCAAAACACATAATCCATAACAATTCAGACAATCGCCTCCACCCTCTCTTACACAGTTTAAGAGGTTGCAAAGGAAGACAGAATAATGAGGGGTTAGACCCAGAATTGTATCCCCACATGTTGGATAGAAATTTAACCCTGTTTTCTTAAATAAGACATAAGCACTGAATACAAAAAGTTGCTCCACCCTGATCTGCTTTGAAGACAGGCCTAGTCAGATGCAGGATTTTGGTTTTGCCCAAACTCTAACAAAATGTAAGAAATTTGAGACTAAAGATAACATGAAATCCACTACCTTCACAAAGAATTTAAAGGTAAAATGGGGAAAACAAATACAAATACTATTAACACTTTTATATAATAAAATTAATCAATCTTTATCCAGTTAGATAAAACTCTAGGATGAGATTTCAACAAAATGCACATTGGGCTGACAGTGGAGCACATTTTCAAAATAAAAATCAGATAAGAAATATGCTGGAAATGGACCCCAGTGTGATGTGAAACAAAAGTTCACAGGCACAGCTCCTTTCTGAGTAGGCTGTAAACCAGGAACACATGGAAAGAAGAAAAGGCTGTTTGTATTGTTCCAGGAAACTGGACCAAGGATTATTCCATAATTGCATTAAGCAAATACAGTATAATATCTTACACAGTAAAAGTTCAGAGACACCATAGGCCAAGTGATTGACTGATCACATTACACTGAAGTCCTGTAAGCCATTAATTCCTTAATTGTTACATTTATAAGCATTTAACACCAATACTATTGTGTTCAATGGCAAGAAAATGGGGGAATAGTATTGTGAGACATTTTCACTTCAAGTAAAATCTTTTTAATATGCACATTTTCATGTTAAGGCCCCATCATGCATATATTTAGGATGTTCATGATTTTATGAGTTGTACACAATAAAGTCTGAAGCAAAGATAAAAAATAGTCTTTAAAGACTCTTACTGACCTGACAGAGCTCACACACACACACTGTGGTTTCAAGATGAATGTAAGTTACACCAAGCAATTTCCATATTGTAGGCACAACTTACACCTTCCAAAAATCACATTATTACTACCCCTACTGGCAAAAATAACCCTTCAGGAAATGCCTTCCCATGGGTTTTCAAGTCAGCAGGAACAGTTGGGCATAATATCACTGAGACCCTGACGAGAGAATGAGAATAATTTGTTTCTGCTTTCAGCCCTGTGAAGTTCTTCCTCAGTGGCTGTAACAGAAGTCAGTAATGCATCTCCCAAGAAGTTTGGTCTGGGTATGCAGCAGACAATGTCTGCTATCATGTCTTTACACAGAGCTAACTGGCTCAAGGCTGCAGGGGAGATGGGAAGAAGTACTGTTCTACGATAACTATCCTGATTTAAGTGAGGCAGATCTCTTGAGCAGGTACAGCTTGACGTGAACCTCCATTTGCTTTTAGAGTCCCATCATGAAGAGAAAGTAGCTGCATAGTTCACACAACTTCTTTGTCTGTCTGTCTCACAGACACACACCATCCAGTCTAATAACTATTCAAACAGAATGTGGAAAACAACTGTCCACCTATAGGTTAGTGGGTCTGCATCTACCTTACTCTAAAGAGCTGTGCAGCCATCATAAATTAGCATAATTCTACTGCTTTGAATGGGATTGACTTGCATCAACTGAATTGCCAGTTCTCAAAGGAAGGAAGAAAATATTTATTTCCAAAAGTGCTAAGGACAAACTCCCCAGCACCCCTGACAGCCAGGACACACTCCTTGTGCTGTTCATCTGGGCTCAGCATCAGGAGGTTCAAGATTCAGCATTACTTCTTACACTGGAAAGCTGTTGTCTTTTCTTCTGTACCACTCATCTCTCTTTAGTTCTGCGAGTACGAAATAAAGAACATCCCTGGCTGCCTCCCAAAGGGGTCTCAGCCTTCCCAGCAGGAAGGACGGTGACTGTGATGAGAGGGCCTCCTTTACAGGGAGGGCGAAGATGAGGAAAAGGGGGATGGGATCTCAGAAGAGCGGACAGGGATGGTAGGGACCACCCAGGAGATAAAGAAAACATGGGTTGAGGGGAAAGCTGGGGAAGCTCCTGAGCGTGTACAGTAGCTAATTGTCAAATTTTAACCATTTAGTATTTTAAATTTTTTTTCCCTCCTTTACTTTACACACACACAGAGCAAAGGCAGAGTTAGTGTTCAGAAGTAACAGCTTGCAAAGACATTTAAAACTGAAGTAGATTTTCAAATTTAGCAGAGCTTTCTCAGTGTTTTCTAATCCTGGCTCAAAGGCTGAATTTGTTAAAATTTGTTACAAACAAGAATCTTAAGAAGTTCCCAGGCTTTGATGGGCTTTGCTAAATTTAAACCTACAGTGAAACTTTACAGGAAATTACAGACTAAAAATGATACAGCCATGAGGAGAGACCATAGCAGAACTTCTTGTACTTGTTTCTCTCTTGTAAAGCTCTGCAGGATGGGTGTCACAAAACAGCTCCCTGTGCAAGCCCTAAATTTCTCTTCTCTGGCGCTCTCTGTTCCAGGCTTTCCCACACACAGTAATGCATTCCCAAACATGGCTTTACAGCAGCCCCCGTCAGCAGAAGGGAACTGGAGCACCAGGGCCAGACCAGCAGCCTGAAAGCCAACCATTGTTCCAGAGGCAAGCAGCCCCACAAGGCACACTGACTCCCTGTCTCCAGAGGGAACACCGGCACAGGGCTTCTCTCCACTGCCCAATAGGCTGGGGCACAGAAACACTGTAATTTGGTGTTAATTGGGTCAGTCCCCCACTTTAATTAAAATGAAACTCCAGACCTTACCCATTCTACCTCCAGTTACATTTTATTATTGCTTACCTAAACCAAATGTACTGTGGCAGTGGTTCCTTCACTTCCTTGACCGCACAAGTCCCCCACAAGAAGTTTCCCCTTCTCCGCTCTTGTTCTGACAACATACTGTCAGGGCTTGCTCCACCCCTGAGCCCAGGGGCTCCATTTTGACCCAGACCCAGACACCCAAATCTTGCCTGAGTTGTGCTGTAGGCACACCTTGGCCCCATCCTGTTTTCTGATACACTGGCTCATTCCCTGTCTCTCCAGGATGGTCCCTTCTGTTGCTCCTGACTGGAACCCTGGATGAACTCCAAACCTGATTCATCATCTTGCCTTGCCTGGGGCTGCTGCTGAGACCGTGTTACCTTCACCCATCTCTGCCCGTCCAGCTCAGATACTGCAGGACTGTGCCCTGGTTGATGAGAGCACTGCTTGTGCTGGGGTCCCCGTCAGCATGAGCCTGTCAGCCTCATGGTGCAGCTCCATTCCTGCTGCTCCCTGAAACTAACAACCACAGCAACTTGACAGGCACCTTCTCAGAGAACCACCAATTAAGACCCATGGCATATTTACTTTTTTAGCACCTGCAACTACTGGAAGTAATTGCAGCAATAGCAGTGAGATCCGTGAAGGGTCTGCTATCTAAAACAGATGTGGTGAACACATCATCTGGGAGCATGGAAGAGACCAGAATTACAGTGGAACTACTACTGGAAGCAGAGTATGAGGAGGACAGTGTAGGTGAAGTCTGATGAACCAAATGGGCAGCGTGTGAAAATCAAGACTGCAGAAAACATGAAGGGGCTGCAGCAAAGTCTCAGGAAACGAGCAGGGAGACTGAAGGTGTCTCGCATAATGCTGAGGGCTCCTTTAGAGACAGGATCATGCACAAGGCAATGTAGCATAATAGGTCCTTTGGTGACCTATGGAGGAGCGTGTACCTGCCCAGCATTGCAAGCTTCTCTGAGGCACAGTGACTCAGCAGAGGAAAGGATCAGGTTCAGTAGGTTTTTCCTACTGTAGGTAGGTTTTTGCTGAAGAGCAAAACCTGTTACTCACTAGCCATCTGACATATGTGTCACAGCCAAGGCTTGCCATGGTTCTGCTTTGCCAAGGTGGCACGAACACGTATCTGCCATGCGCAGAAAGGACAAACCACAGAGGCAGCAGGACTGGGAAGCCTGACACCAAACTTCCCTCAAGCCCTGGCTTTCATCAGACCTTCTTGGGGCCTTAACAAGGAACTGATATACTCTTGGCTCACATTCTGCAGAAGTAAGACATTAATCTATGCCTCTTGTCCAGCTCCTTATCTCTTGCTTTTGTGCCTTTTTGCAAGGTGACACTCATTTAATCTGAGCAGAGGCGAGACTAGAAAAGATGTCATGCCTCTAAGAAGATATACAAGTAAATGAATACACAAATCTATCACATCCATGTGCATAGAAACGTCCCATACCTAGGAATATCCAGGGCATCAAAACTGGCTGCTGCATAAACTGTGACTCATTTCATCAGACTGAAGAGCAGAGGGCAGAGCTGCTTGGCAGATCTCTCCTACCATCCCAGAACCACTCGCCCAGGTCTATGAAAATTTAACACTGCATCTCAGCATGTGTATGTACTCCTTACTTACATGCAGCAAATTCAAAGAAAATGAAACCAATTATGACATTAAATGTTGGACTAATCGTATTCAGGAAATCATTTAATTCAATACAAACCATGAGGTACTATTATTTTAATTTTTTTCCCCCAGGAAATCGTATTTCTATGCCTGCAAAAGAGAGTGAGAATAACCATATATTGTTATATGGTTCCCCACAAGTGATCTGCAACACTCCTTAAGTGCCTGTCTTTTAAAAGGGGTCATTTAATGCACACTCTTCAATTAAATCACTGTACCTCTGGAACCAAACTTGGAGTTTTGCAAAGGCCATAATGCAAGCAGCATGTACGTTAAGCATATTTTATATATTTATATTTAAATATATGGAATTTAGAAACATGCGCATTTCCATATCTGTCACTATCAGAGCCACAGGAATCTTCAGCTAAACTATTTTAGTAAAGATGAGTTTCAGGAATTTAATGTAAACCAGGCACTGAGCAAGCTCAGTCACTGGGCAGGCCACATATATATATACACAAACATGTATACATACATATATATATTTGACCATAAAAAGTGCAAAAGTTCACTCACTGGGTTAGTTTTATCCCGCTCCCGATTAATGATGAACATTTTAACAATTATGCTCTCTGAGGTTGTTGGAGATCTACACATGCAGGCTTTGTATTTTTTTTCAGAGGTGCTCTAGCATAGAGCTCGTCTTGTTTTCTGCCAACATAGATGCTATAAAATCATGCTTGATTCAGTTTACTCCTTTCCTCCCCTCCTTTCTTCCCTTTTCCTCAGCCTTATCCTCCTCCATGTTCTTGGGTGGGCAGATTCATGGGGAGACTTGGTTTTTAGCATAGCCACCACCAGGCAGTTTGTTACTCTCCTGAAGCACATCTGGGCTTTATATCAGGCCTTTAATTAATCCTCTGTGAAAGCCAAGCTATGACATTTTGACTGGGCAGGCTCCAGTTTTGGACAGGTCTTGATTTATTGCGACTGAGTCTCAACCTACTTTGATTTATTTCAGCTTTGGGGAGGAGGGCAAGAACTGAACAGAAAAAGTACTGTTGGATGCAGAACATGTGATGCACGTAAAGGACCTCCAGAGTACTGTGGACCAAATGACAAATGGCTCAGACAATTTACAATAAAAATTAAATAAAATAAGCACCACTGATGAAAAGATTTTGGTGAAAGAAATCACTTAAAGCAACAACAACTACCACTATCAAAACGAGCAACAACAAATAATAAAAGACTTAGTGAACTAGGATCAAACAATTTGGCAGAACGCGCCAACGCAGGAAGCTCATGCCTTATCTCTAAGTAAACAATAAATCCCTGGTCACTCATTAGTGTTAATCACGCCTCTTGTCTGCATTCAGCTAAATACAGAGAGGCAGGACCAATGCTTTCCTGATGAGTTGCTTCCAAAGAAAAGGATGTTCTGCTATTGTCTGCCAGCTCGCCTTGGGTGGATGTCCTTTTGCAGGTCTCCCTCTCAAACTGCACCGTGCACGACACAAAATGTGCCAATTCTTCTGGACAGCAGGAACAAAGGCAGCCAGAGCCAAACTGTTCACCTAAATAAAGCAACAAACATCACAGTAATAGGAGCCACCAAATAACAAATCCAATCTGCTCAAGGTATAAATCTTTCTTGTTTCTCTGGGTAAGCCTGCTCTCTTAGGCCCTTTTCTTGTTCTTGTTAATTCTGTTGAACAGACAACTTGGCAAGTTTTTTCTGAATATTATTGTAGCTACTTCCAATTAATTCCTGCTGTGTGTACATTGCAAAAGGAATCAGTATCTTGAAAATTCTGATGGAAACAAGTAATTTTATTGTTTTCCTTTAAGTATTTTTGTTAAAAATTCAAATACCCTTATGTACCCCCCCTCTTGTGTTTTTTTCTCACCAGTTGAAATTCAGTCTTTCTTGTCATGCTTTTTCCTCTCTAACTATGGGGATTTACAGCTCTATCAAAAGAGAAGAAAAAATGAAGTTCCAGCAACTGAAAAGCAAAATAATTTTTAGTGTAAAAAAAACCTGGTACTTTATATTTGCAGACACCTATCAGGCTTTGATGCCCAACAAACATCTAGTAGAAAAGGATGTTTTTGAGAAAGACTGCGCACCAGCTGCTTTTAAAATTTCAGTAACACCTCAGATGCTACCTCAACAGTCCCCACACACAGCCCTGGAGGACAAATCTTTGCACTCCTGTTATTCCCTGTAACACAAGACTGAAGGAGCAGTAATGCCTGCACACACATGGAGGCTTTTTTCAAGGCATTTGTCACAAAGCAGAAAAGGATATAAATTTGGTGTGAAAATATATGCATCATCTCAAAAAAGATTACAACCAAGGGACTGAAGACATTAATAAAAAGGCATCTATATGTTAATTTTTTAGTTTTCAGGGTGAAATCTGGAAGAAAGTTCTGCTGCTCATGGTTTATCTGATGTCTGTGTAAGTTAAGGCCACAGTCCAGCTGTGTGCTTTGCTGCCATGCAGGTAAGCAGTAGGATTCAAAGTTTAAGATCACTTGGGCCTTCTGCCAATTAGAAAAAACTGCAGGAGTGTTCTCAATCTAATCTGCATCACTAGTGACTAGTTTTATCATGTGTAAAAAAATTATTTTAGCAGCAGTAAGCTGACAGGCCTATTTGTGCTGGGAGGTTACACAGGGAACCTGCATTTGTTGTCCTCTTCCCTAACCAAGTGGGCAGGCTGAGCTGCCTCTATGTGCCTAACACCAAATTACTAATTCTGCAGAAACACAGAATATTCATAAGGCTACCACTTACCTGCTCTTAAAATACTTTAAAAAGGGGAAAAAAAAAAAAAGGGGGGGGGGTTTATCCTAGAGATGAGGCACTAGTTAGCCTGGAAAAGGTCTTTGGAAGGGAAAGTCCTTGGTGCTGCACCTTGGCATTCCCAGAAAACAGAACATAGCAGAGTCCTGCTCTATGGCAGGCTCCTCCTTGCAACCCAGTATCAGTTCTGCTACTAGTACTATCAACTCAGAAAGGCACATTCCAGCAGTGCATACCATGGAGAGGGCATGTGGGTCACGAGGTGTTATGGGCTGAAATAAAACATCAAATAAACATAAACACAGAACATGCACATATCGGAGCAGTGGAGAAGACTGTCCTATCTCATGCCTCCTGATACCTTTCCAATATTCCAAGATCTGCTTGTAATCTGGCAGATGAACACTTTTAAACCTGCAGTGTTTTTAATATGTATCTGCCTTGGATATCAGTTATAATACTGGCAGTAAAATGAAAAGGCTATACAAAATATTTTTCCCTTGTCAATTATTTCCCCTTTAAAATGAACATGATATATTTAAAACTTTATGCTTGTTGAATTTAAAACACCTCAGACGAAGAGAGAAATTCCCACCAGACATGGAAAAGTAATGTTGGTCTGGAAATAAATGCAGCATAATAAATTAATAGGAAGGCGGAAATGTGCCTGTATTGCATAAGAAATATACTGCATTAGCAACACAAAGCATTACTTTTTCTTGTAAAATTAAGTACAGTGCAGCAAGATCATATGGTTTGTACCAACTTTTCATTATGTCAAAAGCAACATGTGTGCCTTGTATTAAGACCATTAGG
This sequence comes from Rhabdornis inornatus, assembly GCA_013397075.1. Lineage (NCBI taxonomy): Eukaryota > Metazoa > Chordata > Aves > Passeriformes > Rhabdornithidae > Rhabdornis > Rhabdornis inornatus. The sequence continues at coordinate 226,083 of VWZS01004878.1, forward strand.
GTTGTCTTGATAAACTATTACTCTGTAGAGTAACATCTCACTGGATAGAGGCTAAGGCAGAAGCAGAAGTTCATGTTCTACTAATGCAATTTACTGCTCCTTAAAGAAATCTGTAAAGTGCACTTGGAAGAAGGAACACCTCTTGATATTAAAAGAAAATAAAAATCCAACCCATTTGCTGATCAAGAAATAATAATGCACAACTTGCACTAAAAAGTATCAGCTTCTAAAACGTACAGATTGTTATTAGGAGCAAAGCTAAAGAGTAAGCAACTGTGCTTGGACTGCATTCAATTCTACAAAAAAATCCTAGTAAGTCGTCCTTGCAGAGAGGCGACATTTCATATGAATAGTTACGGATCCCCTAATTTCCTTCCTCAAATCCAATACCAGAGACCCTTTTAATCCCACTGCCAAACAGAAAATTTGGAAGCAGATATGTGGGCCTACTCCCTTCAGAAGCACCACTGAAATCCTTATTCCATGAGAAGCAGTGGAATGGCCGCCGAGGCTGCTCACACCAGGAGCTGAGCTGTGGATCTGCAGAATGTGCGAGGAAGAAACGAGCTGCTTGGCTCCCTTAATCCCGTCAGCCTCGACCCTTCTTCAGAGCAGGGAGTGCTGGGAAGGTTTGAAGGAAACACCATGCCAGGGCCCTACTTTTACTCTATTCTCCTCTTTGAGGAGGCAAATCCATCCCAGTCACACTGCCAAGCTGGCTGGGAAGAGGGGACGAGGAAACACCAATGTCACTCACCTAACTTGCAAATGCAATGCTCATCACTCCTGAGGAAACACACAATGCTCTCACTGCAGAAATCACATGGATTTTGAGAGGAAGAGAGAAAGAAATCAAGGACAAGACAGCAATAAGCTTTCTTCACATCCTTAGCCTGGTAACCAAGTCAGCCATCTCCAGGGAAAGCTTAAAATGGGCTAAAGAAGGCCAACTGGAAAGTTCAGCTGCTCTATCTTTGGATCATTAGTGTTGGTTGTTAGGTCAAGGCTTCATCCAAAAACACCTACAGCTAAAATTCAAGTATGTCTGCTATAACTAAAAGTGGCATATTAAGTGCACCCTGTGGGTTTAGGGAATGTTTCCTATTCAAAGAAACAAAACAAAAAATGGCTTTTTTTTTTTTCCATACCCAGATCAGGAAAGAACAGTCACTCTGCTGATAACCAATCTTCTTAATAATGCACAGAATATTAACACCGAGAGTACAATAAAAGTGAGCCCTGACATTTTAATTTATCTGAAACATTTCTTCTTTCAGTGAAATGACCTGAAGTCGGAGGACTAAAAACTTTGGTTCTGGGAATGCATTGCCTATGATGTTTTATTGGCTTGATTTCAAAGGAAAACAATTATTGTATAGTGAGGATGTTACCACATAGACATAACAACACCATTAGCTATTTCTGACTTCCAGTGTAAATTGAACCATTATAGGTTTTAAAAAATGTCGTCATTAAATTTTAATGATCTGTTTTAAGGGATTTTTTTCCTCTTCATTCAAATTCAAACCAACTATTCTATAGAGCTTTCTCAGAATGTGGTAAACTATTCTAAGCTTCAAATAAATCTGTAAATCATAGATTAGTTAATAAAGAGAAACTATCTGGGTTATTACAAGTGGGGCTGGTAGCAGTACCTAATATTAATGTTGCCTAACTATTACCAAGAAAAGATGCTGCTTTCCTTTCTTTAAAATGTTGCCAAATACCAACTGACTGAAAAAAAAATCTGAGTTCAAACATGGGCACACCTGGTTGGCTTTTTTTATTCCTTCCCCCCCTCCCTTCCCCCCACTGGTGATGGGAAAAAGAGCAAAGAAAGGAAGGAAAAATGTCAATTAAAGTGATTCAGCTAATTAAAAAATACATTTCATTTGCATTAAACGTCAATATTTTTTTCCATGAACTAGGGGTTTTCTTGTTGTAGAGTAAGTATTTGAAATTTTGCATGCAGAAGCCTAGAGAATATTTATGAGAACATTTCCTTCACATTTACCTTAAACTCGCCCAATTCATAAACTTTAGGCAGACTACAACAGAAAAAAGGTAAAATCCTGATTTACAAACACTGAAGAGAGACTTGTGAGACCTTTGCTGTTAAATTTTGTGAAGATTCACTCTCTGGTGAGCACACTCCATCCCGTGATGGGGCAGTGGTTTCCCTCCAGGCACAGCTGCAGCCCTGAGCAGGCTGTCTGGTGCATTCACTCCTAGGTCCAGGCAATCCCATCTCCCTCATGAGATTCATCTCTTTCCCACAGTCTCTTCTGGAGTTATCCCAGGTTAAAACCACCACAAGTCTGACTGGAAGGTGGAACAGACCTTTTATTAAAAAAAAAACAAAACGCCTAGTTTGCTTTCACCCTGGTGCTATATTGCCACCAGCCAATGAGTCGACCTTGTCCTGCAGCATGCACTGAGGTGGACTGCAATGATGGGGCATTACCTGCATCATGCAGTCTCTCTGCTGACATCCATGTGCTTTCTACAGGCCTTACAAGTGAAAGGATAGCTCCTAAATACACACCCTGTCATAATTTTGCCTGGATTTTCACACGTTGACAGTCAGAGCAGAAAACTAAAATCACTGGAACACAGCACACATTTACAGTTATTTATGCAAAATGCCTTAATTTGGTATTCTGAAGAAGAACGAGCTATAAAAGCAGAATTTGTCAGGAGGTCTCTTGTAATTATGTTATTTGATGGAAGAGATACTTCATTCAAGCCACAATGGCAAAATAGGTCAGTGTCAGAAATATGACAACAATACATAATTTATCAATTTGGAAACCTTATCCTTGAAAGAAGCCTTAGTCTGACTTTTCCATCACTCCAATTGAATTGTAAGACCACCGCTGTAACGAGACAACTTAGAAAACCACCGGGGTGGCCTTGATAATAATACAAGTATCATTGTTGAGGCACAGGAAACTAAACCAGATGGTTTTGCTGAGGAAAGCATTTTTTTCTGGCTCTGTAAAGCCTAAAAACACTAATAGGTCAAACATGAAAGTGCTGAAAAAGAAAGTTAAAGGAAAATCTCTGAAAATAAGAAAAAAAAATTATTTACATATGTGTTTCCCTCACAGAAAATACATCTGCAAGAACATAAAAAGGGAAAAATGATGCTACAGTTCTGAAATAGATCAGGATAGTTTTCTGAAAGGTCTAACAACAACAACATTTACAGTTGGACTTACAGTCCACCATTGCTGGAAATCAATGTTGTATGATGTGTATTAGACAGAACACCTACATATTGCAATAAAGAATATTTTCTTGCCTCATTTTTATGTTTTAACTATGGAGACCATTCATGTTGATTGCAACAAACTACTTACTTTCTTGTATGATCTCTTTTTACCAATCATTTCCAACTTAAAGAAAAATAGCTCATCAATGAACCTCTCAAACTACGTGAAACTGAAAGTAATTTCCACAAAAATCATCCATGCACAGAAACATACATTCACACGCACACATTTACACAGGCTGCACATGTGTGTGCATGCACACATGAATAAAGGGTGTTCAGATTTTCTCATTTGTGCTGTAGTTATTTAGAATCATATTATTTGCAGACTTCAGCATTTCAAAAACCACTAAGGACTTGGTTTGGGTTTGTTTTCCTTTATTGTAGACATCATCCACATGAGTAAAATTAAGATGATGGTGTGTTGCTCTGCTGAGATTTGCAACTATTTCTAATAGTCAAGAAGTCTAATCTAAATTACATGCACTGAAAGAAATGCATTATACAGTCTTTTAGTGTGCAGTCTTATTTACCAAAATGTAAGCCTTTATTTACCATTAAAAAAGAAAACCTTCACTATCATGGTAATTCTAAAACACATTCTCTCTTCATAAGGGAAGCTTTGCCCATATTTTCAAAATCTGAAAGAAGATGGTTGAGAATTATACCCACATTTTGCTGGCACCAAATCATGCTCTAATGAAAAGAAAGCATAATTATTTAAATTTTAACTTTTTCTCTGCTTGTATGGGAGAATGGAAAAGAAATGTATACTGAGCAGAGCTTCACTATATGCTTATAATTTGTGGCAGTTCATTTTGGCACTGCACAGATACAGCCTTGGGCAAAATGTTTGGTGTTTTGTCCCACTCTGAAGTTTGTAACTAAAACTAAAACAGAGAAATAAAAGAGTGGTTTTTCAAGCCAGAAGTCAGGTGGGGCCACAGGTGCCCTACAGAGCTGAAGGAGCCTGATGGAGCCTACCTGGACACCAGTAAAGAGAGAGGAATTACATTAGTGTGTCACAGAATTGTATTTTGATTCTGTATGAGAGACATGGTGGAGAGACACCTGTTCGGTGGCCAGTGACACCATCTACCACTTCATATGAAGACAAGCTCTTTTGTAGGGTTGGAATATTTCAGTTGAGGTGCAACACGTACAAATAATTTGCTAAAATAATGATGCCATGAATTGACCTTGGAAATCCACTGACCTATGTCTTTTCCCTATAGACTCAATCAGAGGGCAGACAATCACTGGGATCTGCTCCTCCAGCAGTCTTGTGTCATGAAGAAGCCCCTGTATTGCAGTGCCAGTGCCTGTGGGTCAGTTCTGGGTGAACTTCACATCTCTGATTTGAAACCAGCTGAGACTGTGCTGTGACTACTTATGCTGGCTGTATTGTATCCTGAGAACTGGGTCATTATTTGGATGATTGAATGTATTACTGTAGTCAAATATCACTTCCTTGATCCTGGACACCTATCTCTACAAGTCCTAAATATTTACATGAGGAAATCAAAAAATATTCTGCCCTTGGCAAGAGCACATTTCCTGTGGGAAGATGTTGCTTTCTCAAAAACATTTCAGCATGAGATTTAGTTCTACATTAAAGATATTGAAACTATTAGAAAGAATCAAGGCAGGAATGCTCATTGTCTTACTGTCTTTGATACACATGCTTCTAGAAAAGGTACTGCTCCAGCAAGCACCTGTCAAGAGTTTTATGAATGTTCAGTAGCTGTTCCAAAGGAGCGCAGTCTATCAAACTTTTCTCCTAAAGGTTCTTACAAGCCCTGATGCTCTCACATTACTTCACCTATAAAGAAGCAGTTTAATGCATAATCACCTCAGCTGGAGCAGATCTGATTTAATTTGCAGATCAGTTTGGCTTAATAGAGCCATTAGTTATGCCACCTCAGACAAGCTGATGGCAAGAAAAAGTTCTGTGTGTTTGGAAATACACAAAATACACTTTATCTGGATGGCTGTACACTCATACTGAAACAAGCCCATCACTGAGGGTTTAGAATTATTTCTTCACTTTTATTAGAAGATATTGACTTTAAACATAAAGCATAAGCAGTAAGCAAGGAAAAGCATTTTTCACTTCAGTCCATACCAAAAGGGTATTTAGAAACATGCCTTAAGCTCATGAGCCAATCTCATACCTATATGAGGTATTGATATTTACACAGACAGACACAACTAACTTTCCTATTATAACCAACAGTCCTTAACAAAGCAAGACTCTCACAAACAAGAATTCAGCTGGGATGCTGAAAGGATTACTCAGAAAAAACTTCAAGTCTTAGCAGACTAAGGTAAAATGTATCTCAAAAGACAACGCTACAAGAAAATAACAAAGCAAGTAGAAATGCCTTGGCCAATACTCTTGCTGGCTGTCTCCTTTTCTTATGCACAGGAGTAAAGTAAAATTCTAAATAATTCTGTCTGGCAAGAGTTTTTATATTTAAACATACACACAAACATACAAGGAGGGATTTCCCACAACAGCAGTGGTAGCAGTTGTTTCCAAGGGTCAGTTTCTGCCTATTAGAATGGTAAATAGAAACATCATGAATAAAAGACCAGGTGATGCTAACTAGAGATTTAAACAAAGATTAGATTTTACTATCTACATTTCAACATGTGCAAAATGGTCTAAGACCATAAAAATGACTGTGTATTTTCTTGTGCATTTAATCACAGATTAGCGTATGAATCAGCACTACTACCAAATAAAAATAAAGTAAGATGGAAATTCTCTCTTTAAGCAGTCTCGTAGTTTCTTAAAATGCTTGGTTGGTCTGTACAATAACATACTACATTACTTATTTATAAACAAGTCTCTTTTGCTTTGATTATTTTCTTTTACATTATTTAAATATAAATTAATGGAAGCCGATTCCCATACATTCTAAATATCAAATGCACTCTGATTTCACCACGAATGTAGGCACATACCTAATTTTACACTTTTGACTAGACATGTAATTAATTGAATTGGAGCCAATTATGACCCAATTATGAGTCCTCTGTAATTATTGCTTGACGTACTGCTGGATTTCTATTGAAGGAGAGAGAAAATATTTCTGATCTCTATGAATACCTCAAGACTATTAAAACTGTTACCGTTGACTCATTCTTTTAGTTTTGTAAGATCAAGATTGAAGGGCTTTTCCACAGCTTTTGTCAGTGCAGTATTTCTGCTGTTTGCACAACACTGAGGTACGGGCAGTGCAATTGCAGAAGGCAACCTGAGCATCAGCAGGTGATAAAGAGGAAACTGAAGGAAAGGCAGAAAAAGCCTCAGCTGTTTAATGAAGGCTGGTGTGCCTAGGTGGCCAAAAATGCCAGTGGCATCCTGGCCTGTACCAGCAATAGTGTGGCCAGCAGGGCAATTCTTCCCCTGTACTCAGTACTCTTAAGGTTTGCTATTGTGCTAATAATTGAAAACACCCAGCAGATAGTCTGCAACAAATAAAGGGTATGTTATCCTCACAAAGCAAAATAGCACACAGAATATGTCAACATTGCTTTCCCTCTTCCAACTCAGTGGCATTGATCATTGTCTCTAATACAATCTCACGAGACTTGTGCTGGATCATAGCAGAGTAAATAATGGAGAAAGGAAGAGCAGGAGGCAGCAACAATTCCTGCCAGTATGTTAAGAATTACTAATTTTAGGTTAAAATTTATAATCCTGCACCAAAAATTTTCAATGCATACTTATTTCCATTCTGTTCTCTTCAAACACTGAATGGAATCCTTTCTTTCCAGCGAGATGGACTTCCCGGTTTTCATTCACCAGCACAATGCTGCTGTACCCTGCTGCTGCAGGTGGCAGCTCAAGTGCCAGGTCAAAATCTTAATCAAACACATTTTCCAACCATTCTCACCGATATGAACCCATGTTTAAACCCCAAATTTCTGAATCATCTGCTACTAAAGTTACTCTCAACCCATCCCTCGGTGGGCACCTACATGCTTCATTGCAGGCACATGCTTCCATGCTTTACTCTATGCAAAGGAGTTTGCCCAAAAACACAGCGCCAGTCAAATTAACTCATATAATGAAAGCTCAAGAGTCATGAATTCTGCTTGTGCTTTGTAACCACTAGACATTCTTAAGTCCAACACACACAGGATACTGTCTCTCCATGAAGTCAATGGGAGCTGGCTCATCAACTTTCATGAGATCAGGAATTGACCCATAATATTTCATAAAACAACAAAAAGGAATGTATTTATGGTTTTATTATTATCCCTAATAAGGAAATAAGAAGAACAAAAACACAGTACATGGTCTAGTTTATATGCACATGTGTTACTTGTATTAATATCAATGGGATTTAAAGCTGCATATGGAGAGGATAAGATATATCCCTATGTGTTCAGCCATATGCTTAAGGAAGCTCCCAAAATGCTTGTAAATATGATCATGCTTTCTAACATATTATCTATTTATTTGAACAACGTTAAATCTCTAAGCCCCACTTTCCAGTCCATTAAAGCCTCAAATAATTGTTTATTTCCAGTTTAAAGTTACCCTATTTTTTAGTCTTTAGAAGGCTGCCTGTAACCACATTTCCACAATACTCAGGGAATTAGAGAATTGATAATAACTCTCCCATTATCTGAAGGGGTACCTCTCTGGGATGAGAAATACTCAAGATGAACTATTCTTTAGCAAGGAATTCTTTCCAGAAGATTTTGGGATAGGCCCAAGATGTGTAGCTGAAAGGCCTGGAATGCTACTTGCACAAAAAACATGTGTTTGTGCCATAGACCTCAGACAAATATATTCCTTCTGGAGGCCAAAGGCCTTGAAAGCTAGTCATCCTTCTGGATAGACTTGTTCTCATTTCCTTTTTGGTTTTTAAGGTTCAAATGATAGCCCTGACAGGCTGAGTGAGCTGGGTCTGTTCAGCCTCAAGAAGAGATGACTGAGAGGGGATGTATGCCATCAATTTCTGTCAGTGTCAAGAGGATGGATCCGGGCTCTTGGTGGTGCCGGGCGATAGGACAAGAGGCAAAGAGAAGCAACAGATACACATGAAGTTCCACCTGAATATGAGGAAGAACTTCCTTACTGTGCAGGTGACTGAGCACTGCAACAGATTGCCCAGAGAGACTGTGGAGTTGCCCTCGCTGGAGATATGCAAGAACTGTCTGGACACAGTTCTGTTCAATGATCTCTAGGATGATCCTGCCTGAGCAGGAAGGTTGGACCAGATGAGCCACTGTGGTACCTTCCAACCTGACCCATCCTATGATTTTGTGAACATAGGACAAGGGTCTAACCCACAAGGCACAAGAAAGTAATTTTGGATTCCCCTCAGAGAAGAAGCCTTCAGGATTCATCCCATGATTTATGACCTAGTGCAATTTAGAATGAGATAGCTGAAGTCTTTATGAAATATCCAATGCCTGTTAACAAATCGTATTCATTACGTTCATGCAACTGATCATTTTATTTGACTTATCTTTTACTTCCTTTCAGTTGGGACTTTGTAATTGATTTTATGATCACTCATGACCATAGTTTCATGCATTAAAAAGATGACTGGGATGGTTTACTGGTTTAAGTGCTTCAACCAATATTGTAGACACAAACATAAAACCACAGTCATGGAGGTGCAGTCACTACACTCATGGTGCCCTTAGCATCTCACACACAAATGCAGCACAGAACCAAAGACAAATTCATTTATAACTGACTGCCAAAAGATACCTTCTTCACTTGCTTGATGTAACCCTCTTGATACCAAGGCAATATGGCTGTTTACCTTTCTTAATGTCATCCAGGACATCAGTTTACAGAGGTATTACAATTTCGTTTTCTTGTTCTTTTTGATCGTAAAGAAGTTTTGAGAGCTCAGCTTTTACTCTGCCTTTAAAGTCTCAATTTATGATAAAAATCAGACTTTTGCCTACTGAGATACTTCTTACTTTGTAATACAGAAAACCAAAACAAACAGTTGTCATCTTTTTAAACTACATCAATGAATGGTGAAGTCAAATCCGGTTTCCCAGCAAGGAATTATTAAAAGACAGAAATAGTCCAATGACCACAGGAAATCTTTAAGCACCAAAATGGGGACAAAAATCTCCTGGGGAAAAGACAATATTTCCTACATGGTCATTCATGTCTCCTTGTAATACAATACAGGGGTATTGTTTGTTTGTCTGCTTAAGCAGATGGGTAGAATAAAATTAGAAACAAATCCTGACTACACAAACATTTCAAACATTAAATGCAGGCTTATGTGTTCCAATAGTTACCATCACAACTATGGTGTGATGCTTCTTTAGAATGTATAACCAAAGAAGCCTTTGATCATTAATATAGACCTAATTTTTGCCTTATTAAAAAAATGGTCACCAACCTCCAACAGGATCTTTCATCTCAGGTCATACTGCATCTTGCTGAGATCTTAACATTGGTCATAAAATTTGTCAAAAGAATAGAAGAAATACTTTAAAATAGATCCACATTGTAGTCAGATCCCTTCCCCAGGAATTCAGCAAGGAATGTAAACCCAAAGATTTATTTTTCTGTTTGGGTCATGCCTGGGGTAGACTGCTGTGTTACTAAATTCCCTAATCTGAAGTCAAGAGCAAGACAAAGTTAACAGACCTCAATAGGCAAAAAAATAAATTAAAATCTTGAGATAGCCCTCTGTGGACTATAACCTGAAGTTACAGCAATACGCACATCTCCACAAAGATGATCCAGAAAAAATCCCACAGCTTACCTCAACGTAGTCTCTGGCATGGCCCCAGTCTCTCTTAGCATCCAGATTGCCCAGGCTGAAACAATCCAGCTGCCCAAGGTGAATCTTTGCTACCGATCGGCTGATCTTTCGAGTGACAAAGTTAGCCCCTGGAAGAGAAATAAAAGGCAGTGTCAGCATAGTCACAGTGACAGAGAGCTGGCCATAGGAGACACCTTGTACAGCTCAGCACATGGCACTTTCAGGCTTCACTCACTTCCCTTGCACCACCTAGACCCATGCCATCTTTTACCATTTGAGCAAGCTAAGAAGCTTCCAGTGCAAGTGTCACATTCGTTGCACTTTCACAGCAAACATCTTTCTTTGTGGGACTTCTTAAGCATTCCTAATTTGCTGCCTCAGTATTCACTCCAGGCATAAAGCCAAAGAAAATCATTTGGAATGTCAGTTCTTAAACACAAAATGCAAAAGGTTACATAAAGAAGACAGACATCTTAGACCACCCTCAAGTTTTCTGTTGCCGTTTCTTTTTTCCTTTTTAATTTCTTTTTTCAGGAATGCATATATCTAAATAAATGTGTTTATTAATAAAAAAAAAAAAAGAGACTATGCAAATACTATGTATTCTCCAAAGATTTGTAAAGGCTAAATGCATTCCACTTTTCTAGTTGTTTGGGATTCTTTGTCCCTCAGATTTAGTTAGACCATGAAATTCTGATTTCAACTTTTTCAGTAGAAGACTGTACTTTATTTTACCATATTTCAGTATGCTGTTCACTCTATTACTCTGGAAAATCTGTGTGCGCATTTTTGCTTCCAGTGGAGTTGCTTTAAATAATATTTTTTGTTACTTATTTTCAGATTATGATGGCTGTGTTTCTAAAAGGTGGTCATAGTCTCCTCAAAAGCAGAGGGATTTGAATTTAGACCAGGAGTTTAGGCTAAACAAGCCAATGGCATTTGCACACTAATGAGCCACAAAAATTAAAATTACATGCCTTTTTAATAGCTAAAAAAAGATATGATTAAATGGTGACAGATGATACCTCCTCCAAATGAAAAACAGGAGAGTTAGTGAAAATGTCTGTAGTTGTAAAATGCTTTTAGCAAATTTCAAAAGTCTCAAAAGTGTAGCTTATACATTCAATGCATACATGTAGTTTTCTTCATTATGGAACTCTGTTCTTTAGATATGTGTCTCAATACGTTCTCTTTCCTGTCAAACAAACAGTAGATTGCTGCAACATTATTAAATAATGTAAAGCGTCTTTTTCAGACTACTAGTTTTTTCTGTAGTGCCAAGAGCACTACAGTACTTTTCTGTGCCATTTGACTCTACTAAAAGTAAAAAAACCAAAAAAACCAAAAAACCCCACACCTCTAAGAATCATGTGGAATGAAGAACTTAAATAATTCAGACCTTACCAAAGGATTAAGACAGAATTTTAAATTTTCGTCAACTGCTGAACTAATTGCAATTCTGGTTATTATCCATTTAGGATATATCATCAAGTTGTGCCTGTTCTTTAAAAGATGAAAATCATATAATTTCCATATCTCCTGAAAAGGTATACCTATAAGAAGCTTCCTAAACAGTGTGATTTGCAAACTTTCAGAAACAAAATATACTCCCGAGTCTTTTTTAAAGCAAATTTCTCAAATATTGGGCAGTAAACTTGGACACTGTGACTCTACTATTTGAAAGCAAAATACTGTAGTTCTTCTGTTCCTGGCTGGACAGGCTTGCAACAGGAGTGAAGTTCTGGCTTAACAGAAACCAGTGAGAGTCCCTTTGGCTTAGTCAGACTGGTACCTCTCCAAAGATTGTTTCTATTTTTAACTTATCAAAGTGTTTTGAGACCTTCACACAGATTATTGCTAATTAATTAAAAACAGATTCAACCTATGGCAAAAACTTACTAGGACTAGATCTGAAACTTCCTAACGTGCACCAAAATTATTTCAGTTAGCATTTTTATTCAGCAAATAACATCTGAAGGAATAGGTTTCTTTCCAGGATAAAGTAGATGGTTTAAAGTTCCAGGCTGCAACTGAGGAATAAGCAAAACTGACTGCTTTCAACACTACATTCCCATTTGCAGCAAAAGCAATGAGAGTTCTAGTCACCATCAGCATTAAAGCAAGTTTTGCTGTCAACCTGCACAACTAATGAATGTCAACTTCTCTTTTGTAACATATGCTTCCTCAGCATAAAGAAAGAAAAAAAAAAAGGCGGCATATTAGGATGTGTGAGAGAAACTTTAACACTATCAATTTAATTTTAATTATATGAAAGATATCACTCAAGAAAGAGCTGATTTGTCTAGAACAGCACAACAAATACTCCTAACTGCTATCTTCTTGCACAGTCACTGTTAACTGGAGAGAAACAATATTCGAAGATATCCGCCAAGCAAAATTGGAATATTCCTCAAAAGTCTGAAATGAAGAACTAGAGAGCATCACAATGAAAAATGAAAACCTTTTTTTTCCAGAGATACTCCAGTAAGGGTTCACTAAATACTACCAACCCTCTTCTTGGAAGTGCCTCAGCATTAAGGCGGTGGAAGAAAACTATGCTACTGCTCATTCTGAGAAATGCGATTAGAAAATTTTTTCATGCACCCAAGGACTGAATGGCGCATTTCAGAAGCATTTAAATGATATGGTTCATAAATAATGTTTAAGTACTGATTCTCTTCAAACACAGTATCTTAAAATATCCCATTAGACTTTATGTTTGATCCCATGCCATTCAATGAACATCATAACTAGAATTTAAGTTGGTGCCGGCTGGAGCCATACATAGTTAAGGCTATGTCAGCATTTCCACTAAAAAGCCCTGTCCTAGAGGTTTGCAATTTGGCTATAACATTGCTTTGGTCTGAAATTCAGCAGAAGTAATGTCTTTTACCTCAGGATTGCTTCTACCTAAAAGGTCAAGGCAAAATGCTACATTTATCTTTGTATAACTGAATACAAAGTACCTTTTGAGGCACAGAAATTGTTAGCTTCCTTCTTCATTAGGAGATAGTGAAGACTTGCTAATGTTGAACACACAAAATCATTTTTCTCCACAAAATGGTCACTCATTTCCAGGAAGAATATAATCAGAGCTGCTGGTGTATTAACCACTTTACCCTTTATATTGATTTTCATCAGATCAAGATGATGCAGCAGCTAAAATGCCACCAGGCATCACAGGTGAACAAGGCCTAATTTGTTATGCTACTAACCTTACTAATTCACCTGGAAATGTGTTGGTGATAACGAAGCTACCTTAGACTGGTGGGAAAGAGAGATGTCAGAGTCCCAAATTTGTCTCCTGGCTCTGCACTGCTTCCTCAGCTCAGAGAGGTTTTGTAAAACACAACTCCTTGCTCACACCTAGTACCTTAGAATACACGTACTTAGAGTACACCTCAGAATAAATGTGGAGTGTTCAAAACTCAGTCACATGGTTGATGTATTTTGACTTATTTGAACACCTTTTCAAATGTGTGTGGGTGGCAAATATCTGGGAGCTCACTTTCCTACAGTAACCCAGAGAAGAGTCACTCTTGTTGTCTATAAGGCCAAGCATGCTGGGCTGCCTTGCATAGTTATCTCTGCAGCAAATACATCCAAACCATGATGGGTCACATTATGCTCTGGTTTGCATTGCTATTGGCAGCACTGGAATTGCTGCAATGTAGCATTAAAGATGTGGCCAGGCAGAAGAGATGTGGCCAGACCTAGCAAAGGATGCTTTGGTGTGTCATTTCAGCAGTCCCAAACAGCTCTGGTTAAACAGGGTCTGACAAGTTCTTACATTTTAAAAGGAGCCTTTAACGAGAGTTTTCATGATATTAACAGCTCTTTTAGGAACCTTGGGCATTAGCTTAGATTTGTTTTCAAAACCCAAGCCCTCCCTTTGAGATCGTTAGCATTCCAATAGGAACCATAAGGTCTGATTTACAAACCTGATTTACCCTAGACAGGATTTAAAGCAAGGATTCCTCATCAAGCAGACCTGATCTGTAAAACATGTAACTTGTCAGCAAACCACTGCAGGAACAATACTACGATGAAAAGAAATACTAGAGGTATAATGCAATAGCTTTTGCTCTCCAGCCCAGGCCTGTCACCCATTGTACTGCCTGGCCCAGGGTGGAAAACAGCTCATCTCTTCGAGAAGGATGCTGCCTATATCTGGCAAAGATGCAGTTTGGAAAGCTGGACACATCTCTCATTAACACATATTGAAAACTATTGCATTAGGAGGCATAGTCTTAATGCACCTACAGTTACAAAGTTGGATTGTCCCAAGACAGAAAATAAGATAAATCTTAGTCTCTGCATCAGTACCCCATTGCTTTTATTAGCAATGGGGTTTCACCCTTTGTGAATCATCAGGGAACTGCCTGTTTGAAGTAGGTGTTTTTCTCCAGAATCTGTGGTTTAGAAGAGGCAACCAAATGGATGAAGCAGCTTTAAGAGCCACTACTGTAGCATCTGTTTCTTTTCAAGAACCCTCATTTTCCAAGCTCTCAAGACTACATACAAAACCCAACTAATGTTAAAACTGTGGTCTCAGGAAGACTGCTCTCCCTGTAAAACACCAGTTGTTGCATGCCTAAGAAAATCCATTATTAACCCTAGCACTACCACAGAACAACAATCTTATATTATTCAACAGCACTCCTTATCTATCAACTGAGATGCAGCCCTAGAAAAATCTATCAAGTTCTTGTAACGCCTTTTTTCTTCATTTTGCATAAAATATGATTAAAAGGTTTCTGTCACTGAAGACACTGACACAAGAAAAATGCTGAAGTTTTGGGTTTTTTTTCCTCCAGGTTTCTGCAGTTCTGGCATAGATTCTAGTGCAAGCCTAACATGTTCCAACACATTGTGTACCCAGCACTTCTACTAACTCAGAGAAACATATTTCTTTTAACATATATGTGTTGTAAATGATACATTTAATGAGATCATTAAAATGTTTTGATTGCCTGAAAATCCACATTGCTCATCATTTCCATTCTATAAGAACCTTTTCTAATTTTTGTAACAAGCTGAAATGGAAAAACAAAGCAACACCCAGATCTTCTAAGAAAAGAAGCCTTGAGTCTCCTTACACTGATGAAAATCAATACAAATTATTCCAAAGCAAATGGATTTATTGTCATTGCAAACCAAATGAAAAATCAAGTTATAGATCTTTAAATTAACCTTTCATATTTTGTGTTTAAATAGAATTTTAAACCATGTCTTGATCAAAACCACTGATACAGTATTGCATTTTGGTAAAACTAGTAGAGCAGTTACTTAATATACGTTAAACACTCATGCATTTAAATTGTGAATTCATTAGCAATTTAAAATAACTGTTTTTTTCTCACGAACTATACAATGTCGAAACATCACTTTTTGGAAATAAAGGGAAAATCATAGTTAAAAGTAATTTTTTTTCCCTTTGCTTGTCATCCTACAAATTTTACTTGGCAAACACAGCTACCTTTGGATGAGCTTGCCATAAAGTCCACAATCAGATTTTTGCAAAATGAAATATATATGAAATAAGGGTGATATGATTCATAAGCAATTCCTTGTAAATTAATGCATGAGAAACATCTTCCTGACTGGAGCGATAAATCATTTTATTTCCTGAAACATGAGATATAGTGCTTTAATCCTTATATTTTAATCCTGTATTGCATAGCTGGAAATACTTTGTTTCATCATAATATGATCAATCTTTTTCTCTTTCTTTAAAATTTTAGAAGTAGCTTATGCTAGTGGTTTTCTCAGATTTTTTAATATATTTGCAATGCTTTTCAAACATTTTCAGTTTACATATCCCTAATTATTTTCCAATGGACATGTATCTTTCTCTAAACAGGAATGATAAAGCTACTGATGATATTCTTTTTAAAATGTTTATTCTTCATCAGTCCCCTAGGAAACAAGTAGGTAACCAAAAAATCTGCAGATCCCAGACTGAAAGCAGTGGTCCAGTAACATGAGGATAAAATTGTCCCTCTTTATCAAGTGACCTTCATTTGGAACTACTTTGATATGTGTGATTTAAATAAAATGATGTGGTAGTAATTCCTTTAAATACTTCTAACAAAGACATCAATCAGCATATAAACGGAATTATTTTCTTTAATAATATATTGATACACATTATAACCTTTACAATGCCAAAATGCACTTATTCTCCTTGGCCCCATTTTCCATTAACACATCAGTTTTCAACAGAAATGTGGTACCGATTCCTTGGGTGTCCATTTTCTAGATAATGGAAAATGCACTACTAAATACTTTCATGTTTCAAAAATGAGGAGGTTAAGGCAGGAAGACAAAGGCATTGAGAGGTGGGACTCAGCAGGGGAGGGCAGCACAGAGCACAGTGGAGGAGGTTGATGCTCTTCAACCCCAGAGCACCTCTGCCCCTGCCATCCACTTGCAGACAACATTTGGACAGCTGAGGGCAACAGGAGGCCATTGAACTATGCATGGAGGGAACACAAATTATTGCCTTTTATAATCTGAGTGGAAAATGAGAGTGAGAGATAGTCTTGTGAGGAACAACAAGGTACAGAAATGTGGAGGGAGCATAGAGAGTAGGAAAATTTTTCTTTTTCCCAGTGGGTGAAAAGATAGCACAAAGCCTGCTTCAGGGGACAACTAGTAAGCCCTGTAAAAAGTAGAGGACACAGGAGTAGGAGAAGAGACCAACCACCACCCAAGGACAAGAATCAGAGGTGGTATTTGGCACAGCCCAAGCCACAGCCCTCCCCAGTGACTCAGTGGTGCTAACCCTCCACCGGGCATCTGTCATCAGGGCTTTAGACTGTTCATGGCTGTTCTGCATACAAACACATACAGGTTTCCACCTCTCAAAAAACAATGGCAGGATCATTTCTGTGACTACACAGTAGCAGTTCTCTAAAGTGACTGTGAAAAAATTGTATTTGATTAGAAGACAATCTGCATGTGTATGGTGCAACACAAAGCTATTAGACTTCACAATTAAAATACCACTATTTGGGACTAATTACACTTCTCAGATCTATCTTACGGGGTTGTTAAAAGGACAGGGTGATACACCAGCAATAACGGTTGGCCAAAATGTGTTATTTTAGTATATTTCCTCCATATAATTTTTCTTAAATTAAAATATTTTCCCCTCAGGAACTGTACACTGAACAGGAAAAGGTGAGGCATCAAAGATTCTTATAAAGGAAAACTCAAACATTAATACTGAAAACAATATATAAAAGTGTTATTCCTGTTCCCAAGTTTATGTTGCTAATGGCGCTTACATAAACAGAGCAGCGTTTTGCTTACAGAAAACTTAACCTTTTGCTCCAAACTATTCACTTTGGTTTTTTTAATCGCAGTTCATATACACTACACTGTAGAACAAAGGTAAATGTCTTTAGCCGGTCTGATTTGCTAACATGCATTTAAGCTGTGTTTTTTAAATCGTACAACTAAGGTTATTGTATTAAACTTCTCATTTCAGCTGTCATAGAATTAGGCAAGCCCTTGCATGTGTGAGCTGTGGGTAAACATGAGTGTGCTTGCCCATCAGCACAGACTCTTTACATTGTTAAAGCTTGTGTAAACAATTGTAGTTAAGTACATGCTTTGCTTAATTGGTGCTACAATAGCTAGAACTATATGCAACCAAAAGGAAAATCCAGCACTTGTACAAAACTGAATTATCCTGCAGTCTTAGGCAACTTGCACAAAACCCCCTGATTTTAACATCCCTTGTTTAATGGCTATTGCAGTTCAGACATCTGTGCTCTTAAATTTAACACCCCTTTCCTTTTCTCTCTGTCTTTCCCCTCCTCCATCCTCTCAGCAACCAGTAGCACATCAAAAAAGTTGCTGTTTGATGGTTCAAGCTGAGACATTCAGCCTTTACCCTCTCACTCTTGAGATGAAGCAGGCAAGGCTTTTAATCTTACCTGGTGACACATGACTGACTAATACAGTTTCTTGGACCTTCTGACCTCTGAGGGACTAAATCTGGTTGGTCTCTCAACCTCTCCAGGTGGCTGGGACATCAGTTTGCGGTGGGTCATGATGTAAACAAAGCTTTGCACGGGTTTTCTGTGGCTTTCTGTGTACCCACAATTGTGCTAACTTCTAATGTGCAAATTTCTTGAGTGTAAAATGTATCA
The DNA here is from genome assembly GCA_013397075.1 of Rhabdornis inornatus. Taxonomy (NCBI): domain Eukaryota; kingdom Metazoa; phylum Chordata; class Aves; order Passeriformes; family Rhabdornithidae; genus Rhabdornis; species Rhabdornis inornatus. The sequence goes on from VWZS01004878.1 coordinate 244,283, forward strand.
TTTCACTTCAAGTCAGGGGGAAAAAGAATTTTCCTTTACTTTTACTGTAGGTTAAATACTGTAACAAGAGCTAGCCCTGAAACCAGTCACAGTGGCAGATTTGCTGAGTCAGTGCTGATGTATGTTCTTGGAGTGAGAGAAATGGCCTGGCTGCAGCCAAGCAGCTTATTTGAAACTTTGCCTCCCACACAAGCTAATAAAGCAGTGCTAGACGGGTTTGACACTTATACAGCATAACTCAAGATGTTCCTAATCCATGTGCCTCCCTTTGGAGCTTTGTTGCTCAACCATTTTTCTCCTAGGACTTTCTTCTGGTTAGCTTTGCAACAGTGGTAGTCCTCGAGGCACCCTTTAGGCCCTCAATACATCATTTGGTAAATGTGTTTCGATTTTACTAAACCACTGTTTGCTACAGAAGTCCTGGAATAACCAAGAGGGATCCTGAAACACAGCTGAATAATTTTTTCAGTGAGCTGGAAACAGCTGAGGGGAAAGAGCTCATGAAGAAGCAACAAGGTGAGGGCAGTGAGAACTACAGGGAAGCAAAAAAAAAAAAGCAATCTCAGCTTCTGCAAATATAGGAGGCACGATTTTCTTCTAGTACAAGGTACATCAAATGCAAGGTGCTACATTTCCTTCCATCTTCTATGTTATGTTATGAATAGTTGGATAAACAGCTAGGATGTGGCGAGAAATACATCTCCAACACCACTGATGAGCCCAACAAGTCAATGTACAGACCACCACTTGCAAAGTTCTACAGTTACAAGGATGAAATCTTCCAGCTATAGACACCCTTTAAGGCTCATAACAGACTAATCAAGTTAACACCTGGCTCAGAGGTTAAGAGCCAGAACAAAATCTCCATATTGTGTGCTGTGACATGCAGTCAAGCTCATGTGCAACCCAGGCTACGAGATCAGCTCACAGCGCTCTCAGCCTACTCTCCCTGTCCCTGCTGTCCCCATTCCCCAACCTCTGTTTCTGCACTGGGACTAGTGATTCTGCTGAAGACTGAGCAGAAGCCGTGGAAGTCATTATTTTGGATAAAACCAAAGTAACAATCCTGAAATGTAGTATTTTAACAACAGACCTTTGTAAAAAAAGCTTCAATTGATTGCATGGAGCAGGTGCAGCGGGAACCTAACCCTAAAGTAAGCCCCCAAGCCCTAAAAGCTTGAGAATGGAGTGAAAAGGCAGAGACACAATGACAGTACACCAGGAAGACCGCAAGCCAACAAAGACAGCATGTCCCTTCTGGTCCAAAGACCTTGGCCATGTTTGGTCTAGCTGTGTTGACCTCCTCTATTCAGAAAGCCAATAAAAACATTATTTCACCTAGCTGTAGTTACTGCTGGTTGCTTAAACTTCCCATAAGAGCTATGTCCTTACTGCAGTGCAGGGTGTGATCACTCTCAGAGGACCCTGAAGTTAAGCAAGGGTGCCACGGCTTCCACACCCAAGCTCCGAACTGGAAATGCCACCAGACAGAGCGGCAGCTCTCCCACAGGCAGAAAGGGTATGTCAGGAGGTTGCATAAAAACCATTGCTGAGAGCAAGCTCCCCTCTGGGACAAAGCCTGGGCATGTTGCTAAGTTTCACTCTAAAATGAATAAGGCACAGAAAAAAGAAATGGCCCCTTATTTAGTGAGAAAATATTTTGAACACAATCACTGAATAAAATTCTAACAGCTTTTTGAAATGTACACACATTACAATGAATATTCCTTTTTACTAATGTTGCCACTGAAACGGAATCCCACTCCTGAATTCTTTCTCTGTGGGGATAGAATTTCTCTAGTGTAATTAATGATATAAATAAATATGCAGCTATAAACAACAGAGAACTCAACTTTCTGGCAAGATAAATTGTTGTCGTTTCGCTGAAGTCAGATGACTTAAATTTACAAAGAAGAGGTCAAAATTAAACATACCACCATTAACATGTCCAATCACCACAAAAGTTTTGCACAAGAAAATATGAAACAAAACATTTGGAAAGTGATTCAATGGCAAAAACCCGAGAGTGTCTATATAATACACCCATTTACCACCATTCAACTTGTCATGCTCACTACTGTTTTAATAACAGTATTTTTAAGAACGCTTATTCCTTTGTGGACTCCTGAAATTCATTGTTATCCTGTTTTTGTGGTATTTCCCATTTAAGTTAGTTTATACTTCCTCTAGGAACACAAGAGGCAGTCAGATCACCTGCTGTTCTGAGATGTCTACAACACTTGAACACAATGGGGTGAAACCAGGACAGAAAGCTAGCCCAATTCTGAATTTCCTGGCTTTGTATTTTTAGTGGGACCTTTCACATCATTTTAATATCTCTATAGGTAGCTGTGCCTGCGCTCAGAAAAACATGCATGCACACGCACACGCTCTGTACATACTCAGGACAAAGCTGTAATTTCTAGCACCAAATGTTAGGATTAGATGTTTCAGTGTTGTTTCTGCATGCACAATGATACAGTTTTACAGAACATCTCTAGATATCATACTGCAACCTTTTTCCTAATAGGATTGCCCCCTGTCCAGAGAACAGACTTGCTCTGAGAGTAAAAATGGGTGCCTTGTGAGAAATGAAGTAGGCAAGTGTCCTATGGAGCCTGAAGCTAACCAAAGGTAAAGAACTTCAGAGAAAGAAATGATAGATTCACAGTTCTGTGTGATTAATGCTGTGACAGGAAAATGAACAAAAGCCTGATTCTTGTGCAAATTCTGAAAGGGTGCTCAGATAGTCACTTAAATCCAGGTTCTCATTTAGTCACTGATACACATCCCTCTGTGGGCTTGTTACTAAGGCTCAAGGTGGAAATAGATGAGAGTTTTATTCTGAACATGAACTAATCAGTCAAGCAATGTAGATTTTTTTTTTGTTTTTTCACATCTTAATTCCCACCCCAAAAAAAAGAAGGTGAAATGTCAAAATTTTACAAGAATTTGATAAAGTTAAGTATCTTTATATTTCTGAAACAATGGGACAGAAGTACCCTGGAAGAGTAAAAAAGGGATGAAGTCACTCAATAGAGTAAATAAATCTGCTGTAAAAGAATGTTTTTCTTGTTTTCTGCCCACCATTCCACCTTCCCCCACTCCAAGACTGAACACCTAGTCATTCCAGTGAGAACTCTCCATCCCATGCAAGGAATAAGGAAGAGGGAGCCTGTGGGGAGAAAAACCAAAAGTGCAAACAAGGGCTTTATCAAAACACATAGGCACAAGTTTAAGTTTGTGGAGGCACCCCTCATTCAGTCATTACACAATTTATGAGCCAATCAAATTTTCAAAGCTCCTTTTACCCTCTTTCATAGTTTTCAGAACGTATTCATATGTACCTCCTTTTTTATGCCCACACTAAGGTAAGGAAGAGCTCAACTGCTGTAGCCACAGAACGCTTAAATTTTCTGCTTCAGTCTAGAACACACTTCCAAAACTGGACAAAACTGAACTTTAAATAGTTTCCCAAAGCACACTAAAGAGTTCATCTCTCAAAGGGCAGTTTATTGACAGGCTTGAGGAGCAGAGAGGGAAATCACTGAAATTTAACCCTGAACCCCACGTGAACCCAGGGACTGGGTCTGCATATTTTCCACTGTCCTGCCATCTGCTGCTTCACTGCACATGGTAATCTTTGGCAACCCCACTGAGAGATGCCTGGGCTATGGCTCTGTTCAGACAGGGTGTAGAAAGAAAAGACACTGAGAATGTCATGGCTGACTGACCAGACTACTGAGATCAGAGAGATTATGCCTCATTTGCTCACCAAGCCCTGCCAAAAGCAACACCATTTAACTGCAGGTACTCAAAACCCAACAGGCATGTTTAAAGGAAAAGTAGGCTAAAAAAGGGGACCATTCATAACATGCATTTGTTCGGGACACCGTAGCTACGACCTTTTGGCAATTACTCATGAGAGTTTTAAAAGAAAGTCGACAGTGCCCAGCATTTCAGGTACAAGTGGTATCTGGCAGAAAGTATCATACCCAATTTACAGGGCACATGGATCTGGGAGATGACTCAAGGTAGGAGTAAACAAAAGGAACCTAACAGCCCAGCAAACAGAGATAAACAGAGAAAAAAACATAGCTGTTATTGTAAAACAGCTACAGTCTGTTTATCTCTTGGCTGTGAAATGCTGCACAGTATGGGTGTGCAAGGGTTTGATACTTATATGCATAACCTTCATATGTCATCTCATGACAGGGGACCTCCCTTGAGCCAAAGCCAAATCTACATTTGTTCCCCAGAACATCCCCACTAGGCTCCAGATGCAGCAGGCAAAGAATCAGCTCTCAAACTCCCATTTCCTCTGACCACACTCTTCTGCATGAGGGCCCCCAACCCTTCCAGTGATTAAATATCAAATACGTACACACAGACTTACTGACTTTCAAAATGATGACTCTAAAAGAATATTTCAGAAGTGTCTTAGAACTGCTAAGGTCTGTTTTTAAGGGTGTTGGACCTGCAAGAAAATTACTGTAGGATACAGTTACTGTAGGATTTTTGTGTCTTACCATGCTGACAACAACCACCTGTTATTAAATGTATCTCTCTCCCTAATCCTCCCTGTTTCTGCCAGAAGTACTAGAAATAAAGACTTAATTCTATATATGTGTCTACAACAACTTCCTGCCCTATTTCTTCACTCAAATACTGATCTTGGAAATGACAGTGTCTCCTCTTCGATCTGTTTAGGAAAAAAAGTCACTTTGATAAGATAAGCTTCTCCAGAGGCTGCAGAACTATGGTTGGCAGACATCATGGCTGACAAATGTTCTTCTAACTGCAAAGGGACACTACAAAATTGTCCTCTGGTGTGGAATAGACAATCACTGTCACCCTTTCTCCTTCCCCGCTGCTCTACCGCCTCCACTCTATCTGCTTCACAGGGAGATCAGGAAAGAGACAGAAAAAAACATGTAAGAGAAGAGGAACAGGCATCTTTTCCCCAATTCCAGCTGTGTTGGAGCCAACAGGCTCTGTCGTTTTGATGATTCCAGGATCCTTGCATCTCATTTGATCCCTGCTTGACAGAAGCGGACAGCAGAGGTGGGAACGGCTTGCAGACCTACAGAGGGAGCTTCTGAAACCCTCAGGCTGTTCCCTCCAAGGCAGGGCCCTTCTTTCTGAGAGCTGGAGTCAAAGAACCTTGACACCAACCTCTGATTAGTAAGCAATGTGGTCAAATGAGTAAGGCAAAGAGACCAAACATGCTTTCCACTGTATTTTTTTTTTTTATTGAAACACATATCTTGAAAAAGAGTAGGTTTGAAGCAATAAGTTAACCACTAACATTCTCCGTTTTAACTTCTCTGCTGCTAAGCCCTGCTGAATCAGAGCTCCCGCTCCCACTCTCCTCCTTGACTCATAACCTCAGTGACAGCCACGAAGCTGGGCAGAGACACTTTATAAAATGTACTAAATGAAGCAACTTTCAGTAATAACAAGGACTGGCAGGTAGCCATGTTAGAGGAGGAAAGACCTAGTAGGAATGTCCTGCAGCACAAAAGTCTCTGTTGTTCTCATTACTGCAAAGGAAGAAAATCTCTTTAAATACTTTTGATTCAAATGATCATTTGACAGAAACAAGGGACGAGACAAATGGCTGTAAAACAAGGCAATTGGATTTCCTACTGCTACAATATCTTACTTGGCTCCCATGACACAATTTCTCTGTTATTCTGCCTTGCCATGGTAAAGTAAACTTACAGGCTACCCAGAAAACAGATGAGTGTAATCAGTCCTTTATAAATTATATCCCTTCACTCAAAGAAAGCAAATAACTTTGCTTGCTCTATAATAACTGTTTCTAATACTTCATTTATTCTTTAAATTGTTTATAAAACACTTCAAGAGAGGTCAAGATGAGAGGGCAACAATAATTGGAGATTAAGGAGACCCTCTAAGTATTTTGCACCTGTGAGTAAACACTTTGATAATTATTATGATGAGAGATAGTTCTACTAAAAAACCCCCAACAGCTTATTTGTGATTTTCTTGTACATGTTATTTCATCTGTGAGGGAGCCCCCATCTTTTCCAGGGCCATTTCAATTCAAATTTAAGCAGCTGCACATATGTCTGATGTCATGTGACTGGCAAGTCAACAACAATAGGTTTAACCTTGTCTCCTATGGAAGTAACCTAAAGAAATAATGAGCCAAGGGTAAGTGGTATTCTCATGAAGTTTTTTTCCAAGTCCCCTGAAAAACCAAGGACTTTCCTCCTCAAAGACACATATGTTAAAGCCCACAGAGTCAAGAACAAGTGGAACTGAACCTGAAGGACAGAGATGTGAATAAACATGCAGGACTGGTGTTCAGGCAGGATTCCAGAAAGCATTTTTGGACAAAAAAAGGGGATATCATGTCCTTTTGCAGTCTCTGTGACATGGTTCTGCCCACTCTGGTTTTTGTTCTTCCTATGCCCATGCACAGCACCAGCAGTGGTCATGGTACCTTTCTGGAAAAGGGAATGCAATAAACACTGCTAACACCATCTCTTATCACAGCTGTACAGATGCCTAATGCAGCTGAACTCCAACACATCAATTAATGCTAAACCACACCTTAAAAGTACATATGGATAAAATTATATTAAATCTTTAAACACTCAACCCCATGGTTTCTTTTAAAATAGTTACAATTTAGCATGTCAGAAGGAAACCTCCTTCTTAGAACTTTTCTGCACAGCCTAGAAGAGGTTGCTAAAGAAACCACTAAGTGTACTCTAACCTCTCTACCAATTTAAAAGAGAACCCAAAAGAAGTTCCTGGAAAATAAAAAAAACAATCAAATTCTGAGTAATTATACAGAAATAATAAACTTAAGCATGAAAAAAATATTTGCTGAGGAATTTAAAAGTAGCCAGGGCTACAGACATACTGGCTTATGAAAATAAAGTTAAATTTTTAAATTATTCTTAAGAGTTCCAATGGAATTCAGTAAACAGTATCTGATTCATGACAAAGTACTCTCTTTGTCCATTTCATATGGTAAGGTTATAAAAATGCAGATTCAAAATTCAGATTCTATATAATTCCTCTTTATTTCTTTTTAACCCACATTTCCTTGATCTCCTCAAAGGAACAGAGTCATGTAGATCTAGACACAAACACAAGCTCTCTCTAAACTGCTTCAGCTCAATAGCAAACGAATACAAATTATGTCCACATAAATTGGTAACTGAACCACAGCTGTTACCTGAAGCAGATCCTTTGTTTACTCTAATGCAGAATTGAACCAAGAAGAAAATACCTGATTATTGGATCAGAATAATTAACAGAAAATTTTCAGCGGAAGTTCCCTAATCACCTAAATTGACATTTAAAAATTTTTCAACTTGAACTAATTCAGAAATACAAAGGCAGACAAGTAATTATTGATCTGGCCAAACTGAACAGATTTGTCAGAGTCTACAAAAAAGCAGATCCAAACCAAACAATTTTCATGCTGTTTTACTTGGGATTTTTTTAGTTATTGGTATTTTTCAAGCATCACAAATACAGGAAATAGAACTGTGTACAGGAAATACAATATTTCTTTCATTTTTAAAATTAATTACATTAATCTTAGCAGTGTCTCCCACAAACATTATTGTAGAGTGAAATGGAAATGAGGCTAAGCTAATATTTCAAGGTAGCTGCCATCTTCATCAGTACATGGTTGGGAAGTTGTGCTTTAGAAGTAGAGAATTATAAGGCCCTCTTAAAACTATTAATATTATGTCTATGTCTTGAAAGGTGTCTGTGAGGCATCTTTAAAATATGTACGACTCCCAGGGCTTTGAACAATCTGAATGGTCTTGTCACTACACAGCAGGTTTGAAAATCAGATTAAGGCAATTGAGATTTTATTAAAAAATAACTTACTGTATCATGTGGCCATATAAGTGTTTCCTTCCTGACAGGCCACAGAAAAATAAGAGGTGTTTCTGTTAGTCTATTGAGGATTAATGTTCTAATTTTTAGCATTTTAGTAGTCTCCAGGAAAAGCATATTTTAAAAACTGTTAAATCTTTCAGATTTTTTTTACTCAATCCTTTTATTAAATATTAAACTATCTGATTTTAACCAGTAGCAACAACACTGAGTTTGACTGAACCCCCATACATTATCAGTTAGAGCAATTTTGATTCATTCTTTTACAGAAAATGTTACTGAACACATTAATTCTTTCACCAGACTTTCATGTACAGGCAGCCATTTTCAAGCATCATCCACATACTCACACACATGCATAATTATGGAAAAAATGAATGAAAATTCCCTGATGACTCTGTGGGTTTCTTCATGGGTGTTGATGCCTGGTTATCACTGTCTATAAATGCGACAGTAAACCAGATGATATCACCACACCACCAAACCCACAAGGAACCTGTAGGACCAAAGTGACAGGAGACACTTAACTTACTTGCAAGTAGACTAGAGTTGTGCAATAACTGCAGCACACTAATGAAATCAAACCCAGAATTGCTTCATCCCATGATTTCAAAACAAAGAGCTTCTTTAAGTGCAATTTAAGATTATGATGCTTTTTTCAAGAAAAGCATCATCATGAGACATAGCGAGAATTTAATAATGACCTGTTATTCACTGGCTTACACTTTCCTGATGCCATTTTGGCAATAGACCTTGGATTCACCAGCACAACAAAAACTGTTGCCAGTTCTTTAGTAACACCAGCACTTTCAGAACTAGGTAGCAAAGGTAGCATTTGCCCACTGCTGTTACAAGAAGTCGAGCTTTCAAATTCCCAGACTTGGTTACTATTACGCCAATATTGCCCTGTTTTTCGTAAATATTGCAAGACCTGCTGGGACCATGAAATATGCTAAAAATAAAACAATTGTATATGTGCTACACTCTTTTTAAAACATTTTTTGTGCAAATCTCAAACAGCACACATAATTTTCAGCAAAATTCAGATGATTCAAATCACTACTGGAAGCTGCAGCGTATCTGGACAGTTATGGCTCAGGGCACAGAGCAGCTATTCAGAAAAGGAGAAGCACATCCACCATTCAGTTTTAGGCTATACAAAGGGGAGGGATTTGTCCATAACACGTGAGTTGAGGATGCTTTACCCTCACAGAGCATGAGCACAAGCCACACTACTAGCACCAGTCCATCCCATTCCCCCATTTTCCCTAAAGGGTCAGGACTTGAGAAGAGGAAGACCCATCCCAGCTGAAAAACACGTGAAAATTAGCAACTACTGTCTGATTTTCAATGGCAGATACATGCAATACTTATGAAAACAAACAGCAGGGGAATAAAAAAGGAGTATTTGCATGATGCCTGTTATGGTCACAGGGTTGACTTTACATTCGGTGACACTTCAGTATAAATGTTTAAAATGAAGTACAATACTGGTGCCATCCCAAAACTACAGAGTTTTTAAGACCATGGATAATTTCTAATTTACTCCTTTTTGAAGAATTACATAAAATTTGGGGAGTTAAAGAACTTTTCCTGACCTTGGGAAGTGCACAGTGTCTCCATTTATCTTGAAGCAGTGCAGTAATGGCAACAAAAGATCTTGGTGGTTATTTTTACAGTCTGAAGCAAATAGAAATTTAGTGTGAGAGCACAGAGTGTACGACATAACACAAGTATCTCTAATGGATGCACACATGTCTACCAGTGACTCAGAATATGGGTATGAGGTGGGGCTGAGAAGAGGAAGGTGTCAGCAAGAAAGCACAAAGATTTATAACTTAAAAAAGCAACTGTTTCAAAATTTTAAAAAAGGAAATGGAGCATAAAATATTTCTCAGTGTTACTGATGTTTTTCTCATGTCTTCTGGATTTGTCTTAAATCCAAAATGAGCTCTAGATTTTTGCAGATTCGCATTGCCTACATCCGGGATTACTTTAGGATTTTGTAAAGTTTTGACAAATATTCTCAATCCACCTATCGATGGATATTGATGCAATGAATAAACACCCTAAATCTCTTTTAATGTAAGGATTGTAAAATAAATAAGGAGGGGGAAAAAAGGATGTAAACTGAAGGTCTGAGTTGCTTTACTGGATAATTCTTTACTACTTAAAATTCTTTACTAGTACTTATTATATTCACACATAAGATAATGAATTCAATGACTCGACTTCAAAAATAAAAATCCACCAGTATGCCTGCAACATTTCTATAGCAGTGGGTCTCAAACTCACGTGTCCTAGGGCAAAAAATTCAGAGAAAGTAGAGAAAACATGATACTGTATTCTCTCTCTTGGCTTGGGTTTGCTTTGTTTTCCTGTACCAAAGAGCAACCCTGAAGGGTTTCATGGGAAACCTGCTAAGTCTCTATCTGAACAGCTATCATTCTGTAGGGGTGAGATACAGTACAGATCAAAATACGCAACTGATATTGCAACATCTAAATAGCATCGGGTGTCTGGTTTTATTACAATGCTTTGGGCCATAGCTTTCATTTGCCAATCATTGCCTAACAATTAAGTCGAACGTAATTAAATTTTAAGAGTCTAAGAAGGGCAAATCTTTGAAAAGGAAATATTTTTACACGGTTGGCAAGGTGTGCAAACATCAACAGTGTGGGAAACGTAGCTGACAGTATATACACTGCTATAACTCCTTGCAACAGAGGTTAAAATCTGTTAAAAAATACTTGCATAGATGAATAAAACTGGCAAAAACCAGCAGTCTGCCAGCTGTTGGGATTTTCAGCTATTTCAGTGATAACAGGATATGCTTAATAAATGTAAAACTTTTGTGCATCCTCAGAAAGTACATAATGCATGTACTGAAATCAAACCACCTACACATGCAATGCTTTTCTGTGCGATTGTGCTTCTTATTTTTACACACGTTTCCAGGAACTGTAAGCGAAACACTTAGTGAAATCAAGACAGAGAAAGAAAACTGTTCCTAAATCCAAACCAAGCTCTGACCAAATGCACTAACCTTCTTTCAGACAAAGCAGCTTACCTTCCTAAATTGCTATCAAATCCCACTGCATGATGAATCATATCAGAGGTGACATCCAATGACATTGCATTTGTCATTTTTTAATTTTTAATGAATCCTGCTAACTTTGTTGAGGAATAATCAGTTGACATTTCCTTCTGCAGTTTTTTTTTAACCACTAATGGTGGTTTATTGCGAATTAATCTCTCCTATTCAATCTCTTGTATCTGAAATGCCTCAGTGGGTTGATTTCAAATAACTTTCTGAAACAACATGCACATTCAATCGATTTAATATTTTTTTAAAAATTATGCATGACTATGTAGAGGGAATTGTCAACCTTTTGGAGAGCTACTTTAGGGAAAACAGGATGCACACTGCTGAAAAAATGTTTCAGATACTAAGATGGGCCGGTCATTCCGTGCCTACAAGCTGTATGATCAGGCTTTCAAGTTTCTACGCCTAGGAGATTACGCCCAAAATTTGAAGGCTGTGGATTGAGGCTTACAGAGTCACATACTTGACATCTTTGCAGGGATACCCAGGACTCTGAAAATGAGCTGTAAGCAATTTCTAATGGCTTTTACTTCGTAGCTCAGGGGAACACTGATGTTGGATTACACAGCAGGAGGAAGATAAAGCAGTACACTAATATATCACATGAAAAATGTATATCTTTGACAGAATTTTAATCATAGTAAGACACAGTCTTCAGTAGTTTAAGAAATCATTAATACTGCAACAATGACTAAAAATACTAAATATTAATTACTTACAGAATATCAACAATGTAAGATAGATTCATTCATGCAACATCTCTTGCAATAATGGTAGGACCTTTGCTCTTTTTGTGATTTTTTTTTCCTTTCTTGCTTCTATTTTAGAATACAATGATACTTAATGAAACAATAAAAATCATGTAGATGCAACTGCGAGCAAAAGTGGCTCAAGGAATTTCTTGAAAAGAACAAGGACTACAAAAGAGGTTGGCTGTGGCTGAGTTCCCACATCTGGGGAAACTGTAATCTGCAGCATGCTCTCTTGTCCTAGGCTCTGGGTACCACTGAGCTATGACTTAACCATGCATTCAAAGGAGGTGTTGTTCCCCAGATAAAGTGGTTTCCTCCAGAGAGGATCTACATGCAGCAGCTTGGACTGCATTCCCACAGAGCCCAGGAATGGACAGGCAGTGGACTGGGGTGCATCTTTGGGGCATGGTCTCTTACCCATCAGCTACCAGGGACTGAGATGACCACACTGTACCTACACTGTCTCCTACACTCTCCCCTCATGTTCTAGCAATGGGATAACTCAGCTAAATGGACTTCTGGCTGAAACCAGTTCTGTTCTTCTGACCTTCTGCAAACACTGCATTCACTTTAAGCTGGTTTGTAAAATGCAAGTTGTAAATCTCACAGTTCTTGCTTGTATTTCACTTCATGTTCTCATTTATACATACATAAGAACAGCACAAGAACAGTCACATTTTCTATTATGCTTTGCCTGGGAAAAAATAAATGTAACAAAGGGAAAAATAGTGGAATAGGCACAAAAAACACATTATTTCTCAGAATCCTACTACAAGTTTGTGTATTAATGAAGGTATAAGAACACTACAGGTGAGATACACACTCTGCCACTCCATTTCCGACTTTCACAAATTTCATAGCACTTTATTTCAAAGTTTTTGGCTGATATTTAATTAAAGAAAAAAAAGTCTGGAAGTTTTAGTTTGAGAAAGCAACACTGATATATATTAATGTAACTTGCAAAATGTTAAGAATTACTTGGTAATTCTTAGTTTTGGCATTTTGGAAATTGTGGGGATATTCTGCCCTCTTTTTTTTTTTTAATTAAAAAAAAGTTGAAATCAATCATTGAAGATAGCAAAACTTGTAATCCACTTTCTTCTCAACACAATATAAGCCACAAGGGAGCATATGATTTAATGATGAAAAGATGCTTCTGATAAGATAATAATTTGCTCAAGGAGAGATCTGAGTTGTGAATGCAGCTGTTCCAAAAATCTAAACCCACAGGCAAGAAATTACTTATATTTTTGTACAAGCTCTATCAATAACTAATTAGATAAACTGGTGATAGACCCCAGAGAAGTAAATCAGAGAAGTGAAGAATCAGGGCTACTTTAAGACTGAAAAGGAAGAAAAAAAAAGGTGGCAAAGATTACCAGAAACTATTGTTGCAAAGACAGAATCAAGAAGATTTCAGTAGCCAGACTGTTCAACACAGTATCTTACTTCATCAATTAATCACTTTAGAAAAATATCTTTATATCCTGATTCAGTTAATGTACCTGATTATTTCATTCCCATATGTGACAAGTTCCACTGACCTGGATTACCTGGATGCCCAAAACTAAGGGCATGCAGAAATGGTCCCACCCTCCAGTTCTCATTTCAGATGTATGGTACGGCTTTTAAAACACTATTTAATGAAGGGAAACCCACTCATATTTTGATGTGGTTGCACTACCTTCATATCTTAGTGTTGGCTAACACTAGGAAAGTGGCACTAGAAATACAAGATTAATATGGCTTATTAGCAACTTAAGAACAAGACAAAAAAATCTCCACATATTTTGATGTGCTCTGATCTGTATTAATTGGTCAGCAGCAGGTTCAACATCATCATAATTAACTGAATTCACTTATCTTGTAACACCAGATCTTTTTCAAGGGGAAAACACATTTTAGGCAAAACAGAGGAAAGGTATACCTGGCAATTTTCTATTATTACAGTCAATTTTGCTGCAGATCCATTTGTGCAAGTAGACCCTAATGCCCACATTTATCCCCAGTGATGTCTGACTGCATGTGCAGATAAGGGAACACCTGCATGGATCACTTAGCAGGATCAGTCTCGCAGCAGGGAGAAAAAGCCAGTAAGAATGCATGTCTCCAGGACACTGCATGCTTTCTCTGTTGAAACATGCAAACTAAAAAGCATGAAATGATCTTGGCTGCTCTATAGCACACAAATGTCTGAGTAAGTCCTTTTACATTGGCCATGGTACCTTGCCATCAAGTTTTCAATGTTCAAGGCAGACGATCCCTGATGACACCAGCCAGCCTGTATGCTTCTCATCCTGCAAGGAGCAGGAGAGTCACAAACAATACTCTGCTGACTTTTTCTATTTCTATATACTCATGGGTTTGGAAATTCTGCATTAAATGAAGGAGATGTAGCTTTGCACTGAAAATTTTACACACTTATGTCTTTCACAGGCCTCAACTTAGCAAAAAAGAACCAGGAAAAGCCCTTAGTCTTTGCAGTGGTACTAGGTTGACCAAGCTTCTCTTGCACTGAAAGTGCTTTAAGAGATTAGCAATTAATCTCCAACCACAAACATGAGAAAGGGAAATCTGGCAGATGTTGACTACATCTCTATACAGTAGAAGCAGAAGAGCAGCTGCTCCAGCAGGAATTGCACAGATTTCTTGTGAAAGTCAGTAGCAGATGTCACCATCTGCTTCTGCCTTCTCTATGATACAGAGGCGAAAGGGAGACTAAAAGCTGACTTAAAAAAAAAAAGTAACAGCAAACTACATAAAATCAAAAGACACACAGATGTATTTACAGTGAATAGGGGAAACACTTACCCCCTTCTCCCTGGCAAACCTGAGACCCAGATGCACAATAAAAGCAAAGAACACACCCCATTCTATTTAAGATATGATTTCTTTTCATTTTAATCTTACTACATGTACTTTGACAACATTCAGCCTGCAATCTAATACCTAGCCATTTCCACTCTGGCTGAAAGAGATCACAGAAATGAGCAGTTGTATCCTTTCCCTCTGGCTATACAGCAATGGTCTGATGACAACTGCTTTACCAGAGTTGGTATCAGACACACAAAAATTCCCTACTGAATGATCTACACAATGATGTCATGTGTGGAGGCAAAGTATTACTTAGGGGGGGAAAAAAACCCAACAAAAACCAAACAAAACTTTTGTTGCATTGTATCAGGAAACATGCTGTACATGTTTGTACATCTTGGCTGATTAAGATCAGATGAGGCAAGCAATGAAGTGGTTAACCAAATCAGAAAGTTATCTCAGACATCCAAAGACACATCTTATAAACCTGAGACAACTTCTTACACAGAACTGAAGAGAGATAACAGTAAGGGCTTGTCTGGGACAAAAAAAAATGACACTGTCAACAAGCAGTTTGCTTTCCTACTCAGAAAAGGAGGCATTAGTGAGATCCAGAGCCCAACAAAAGAACAGGACTCTTTCCAGTGAAGTAAAAAAGGTTTGGATTAAGCCCCAGTTTTCCTGAAAACTAGACATGCTAATTGCCTCACTCTTCCACTGTCAAAACCGTCATCTCACTGAACAGAAATATCTTTCCAATATTGCTATAGGGCAAACATTTCCACACTGGTAATACTGGGAGACATGTTCAGCTACCACCAGCAACTTGATAGCCACCACCCTCCCCCATTTGGTATCCCACAGCATTATTTTGAGGGGGAGGGGAAAAAAAAATCATCATTCTGGAACAGTTTTTTAGGTTTTCTTTTGTTTGTTCATTTTCGAATACAGAGACTGCCTGTAGCTACTGTAGAGCATAGTCATACTTAGACACTAAATACGCTTCAGAAATGGAAGATCCCATTCACCTTAGCATGACCATAAATAAGGAAACTCTTGAGCTATACCTGGAAAAATGGACAAAAGTAACTGAAGAAATAAGCTTTAGCAAAGTATACTGCTAATACAGGTCTTTTCCCCAAAGGAAGCAAGTCATGCTTATCTTACTTTACCAGACTATTACTGGAAGTACTATGCCAGACCCTCAGATGGCATAAATCAACACGACCCTACTCACTTCAGTGCAGCTGTGTTGATTTATGTGAGCTGAAAAGTATGTACCGGTCAAAAAGTGACTATTTCATCTTACAAAACTGTAAAAGTGACTAAGTGAAATGAACGGAAAATCAAATGAGAGGCAGTAGGTATAATATAAAGAAAATAATAGAAAGGAAAGTACTACAGAAAGGTTCAAAGTAGATGTATATTTTATTAAGATTAGTCTAACATAGCCACTAATTTTATTTCATATGAAATTTTAGATAATATTTTCTGCTGTTACATACACATATATCTCTTGAGTATAGATCCAAGTACTTGTGCAATTTAATAATGCTGTACTATTCCCAAACTAAGATATAAAGCTCAGGCAGTGGGTTCAGCCAACCTAGAATTTACCACTGGTGTTTTTGTAAAGTCACTCTGATTGTCAGAACATGAAACATCATACTTAAAAGGAAGCCCACACAGCAAACTTAAGTGCTTAGCTTTACACTGTGGCGTCACATCTTAGAACTACTCCTGTTACTGTCTTTCTCTTAGAGAGCAAGATAAAAGTAGAAAACCAAATGTTCCCAAATCCAGCACTTCTCTCAAGCCTTTGTAACTTTGAGAAATATGAAACCTTTCATATTAGACTTAAGCACTCTTCACCCTTATGAACTCTGTGCAGACTTCCCTATTATTGTACAGGCTACATGAGATTAACTACTGGTGCTCCTTTCTGAGTTTAAACTGAAAAGGCTCAGACGAATTGGCATTCTGAAAGAAGAGGGGTAGATTCCTGAACTCTTTTTATAGGAAGCGGCTCTTAAGATTAGACAGTGGTCCTTTCCAATAGGCTTGTGCACTGCTGTCCCAGCACTACAATATCTGATCATTATATAAAGAGAGATTGTGGCAGATGCACTTGGCCCCCTTATCCAAACTAGCAATAGTTTGGTACAGGCCCCAAAGGATGTAAACACCTGAGTTGCAGCTGGGTCAAGAACTCCTCCAGGAAATCCACAAAGGGGCAGACTAATCCAGGGTGCATTGCTGCTTGGAACATATGAATAGTGGGTGGTTTATCCAAAACTCAGTGAAGAGCAAAGACAGCTGAGGGTCCAAAGGGTCTCATGCATACCTTTCCTAGCATGTGTAATCCAACTAAAAGCCAACCCCTTTATCCCACAAATATGACACCCTAAATCAGCCTTCTTTGAGCTCTCTCTGCAAGGCAGCATGGCTGTGTGGCAGTGATCCCCCCTTGAGTTAGGATGCTTCATGAAGTTGCTCCTTGAGCCAGAGAGACTTTTCTAATAAAACCTTTGGATAAGTGCAGTTTCAGTTCTATTTAAATTGCAAGTGGACTGCTTTGCAGTGCCTTTCTCCTTGATCTGGGACTCTTCTCAAGGTTTGAGATTCCTTACCTGAGATATCACAGTGGAGAGACCCCTTATTCACAACAGATGCTCACTAAGTTGCTGACAGTATGCTAAATTAATACTAATGAATGAAATAATTAATTTTTTAGACATAAATCATTATAAAGACTGGAACTAGATGCACCTAAGCTGCATCAGTTTAGAAACTTCATGACGCAATGAGTCTCCCTTATATTGTAGTGCTTTTAGTCTCTGTGCAAATCATTCCAAACTGATTCTAACTCAGTATTCCTTTGTACGTTTCATCCATGTGGTGAGTAATAAAGTGAACCTTGCCATCAAACTTTGCTAAGTCACGTTTTTATAGTTCATATTAAACCCATTTTTGCTAATAGCTTTGTGGGTGATTATTTAAGTGACCCCAAACACTCATTTACAATACAGATCACGAAGCAAACTCTTTACAATTGTTTGTTCAATTCAACATCAGTGACCAGCTTGCCAGACAACTGCAATTCACCATCTTTCAACATGAGTACTCATACTTCAAATACAAATACTTCTACGTGATCAAAGCCCACAATGCAGGCTTCAAGGTAGAAAAAATGCATTCTGTTCATCCTTCCGTTGCCTTCCAGTGTAGCATATTTCATGGATCTCTGGCTACAAGGAATACTGGAGTTTGTTTCTCCACAATTTTTTTGCCATAAAAATATTTTTTGTAAGAAACCTACAGAAATTTTCCTAAGTATGGTTTAAAATTCACTGTCTGCCAGGATTGATCAATTCTACACCTCAGCAAGTGGTACTGCTGCAACCTTCTGCTCTTCTCTGATTCCTGGGCATTCGGTTTTGTGTGGACAAGATGCAAATAATATCACATCATACTTCATGGGACGTTGTATTTGATGCATTCAGTGTAACCCTAAACCAACTGAAATAGTGGTATATAGTGTTGGAAGAAAATATGTATTGATTTATTTAGATATTCCCAATCTTTGAAATCAGTATAAAAAAATGCTAAACCATAAAGCATTTTAAAACTTCCAAGCTGGATATTACCAGCTTTGCATAGGAGTTAGAAATTCCAGTGAAATCCTCTTTTCCTACTGAAGTGCCTTTGCAATCTTCAAAAGTATTAGTAAAGTGATGCATGGCTATCAAGAAGCAGTCTCAAAACTACCGTTATTTCATTTTCTTATCTGTATAGTTTTCCAAACCTTTTCCCACAAAAACACTACTCAAATAACACTGGTCCGCGGTTACAGTTGCTTTCAATGCAAGTACTCCTCCTAAGGCAAAAAGAGGCAACTGAAACAATTTCTAGGACAAGATTCCTGTTCATGGCATAAAAGGCCTAAAACTGCACACACACACACATGCACACACACAGTGGAAAGTACAGCCTGAGAAT
The DNA here is from genome assembly GCA_013397075.1 of Rhabdornis inornatus. Taxonomy (NCBI): domain Eukaryota; kingdom Metazoa; phylum Chordata; class Aves; order Passeriformes; family Rhabdornithidae; genus Rhabdornis; species Rhabdornis inornatus. The sequence goes on from VWZS01004878.1 coordinate 262,847, forward strand.
TCAAAGCACAGACTTGATTTCTCCATGGGGACATTAAGTCTGTTGAAAAGAGACCTCAGATTGGAAACCCTATTGCAGTTGTGTTAAAGCAGGAACAAACATCAGAGGGATCAAAACAGCAATGAGTACTGAAGTTTTCCTCCTCCAAAATGGCTCGAATCTACACCAGAGCATCAGAAACAGTACATGTGTTTATAAAATTTTCATCTCATCTTGTAGCTCCTTAGAGTTCTTAGAAATCATGCCAAGCTAATATTTTTTATTGCATATTCCCACATTTTTTTACAATGGTCAGAATGTTTTGATTGCATTGTGATAACTCAGAGCAATTTGAACATTGGTTTACAGCACACTATGAATACACCTCAGTAAACTCTTTAATAGAAAGCAAAGTATTAGGGCTTCTAAATGAAATAATCTAGTGAATATGATTCTCCTTTAATTTTGAACTTGTGCTTCATTTGCTCCAGTGAAGTGATACACCAACTTCTACCAACAATTACTGTAAATGCTACCTACCCATTGTATGATGAGGTTTCACGGCTGTGACTCCCAAAGACTGAAATTAATATTTATATGCTATTGACATGTACTCCTTTTTTCTCCTATTTTTTTTTTCTCCTTTTAAGCAGAGTTGAAATTATGGTCTGTTTTATATAAGTATCATATAAGAAAGATTAAAATCCTTATATTTTGTGGCAGGCTATAATTTATATAATTGCATTCCTGTAAAACTTGAATTTATTTTTCATTTAGAAACAGACCACAATAAAAGGCTTCTGGACTGAGAATCCAGTTTTCTGTGTTAATTTTAAACTTTAATTTTAGAGTGTTTTCTACATTCACAGTACTTAAAGGGCAGAGGAAAACTGTCATTGTAAAAGAGACTTCTAATCAACCATGGAGTCTTACTCAAACTAAATACCAGCATTAATTGTTCATAAAGTTCTGCAAGCAGAAAAGGGATGATTAAGTGGAATTTAAGCTGTATTGCTATTAAGGATTAAACTGAAAGGCATTTTAAAGCCATGTGTTAAAAGCTGTCTTGTAAAATGGTATGGGCCATAACTCAAAACTTTTTCAGAATACACCAGGCTGTGCTAATTAGTCTTATGAACTTTGAGCATCTATTATTTCTGCCTCTCAATTTGACATTTACAAACAAATTAAAATCTTGAGTATGTCACACCTGAAATTGCATCTGTTATGTAGTCACCCAAATAAATGTGTAGAAAACCTGCCTTTTTTAATATGTCACATTAACATCTTTGCCTTTACTTATCATCAAGAGGGACACAAAATTAGATTCGTGAACTTCTCTTTGGTATTCACAAGCTGCAAAACAGAATACGATGCTCGAAAGGGAATGATGCTGTTCTTGAGCTCTGAGGCTCTGAGGCTGCCAGGAGGGCTGCATCAAATGCCATGAGTAGGCTGCAAGTCACAACACCTTCCCTACAGAATTCTGGCAAGTTTAAATGAAACCTGTGGATGCATTGTTCCATTTTTCCCATCAGATATATGCAAAGTTGGAAACAGTTTCACATGGATTTTCTAACCTCTTCTGGGGCTCTCGTGATTGAAGAGGATGCCGTTCACAGCAAAGAGATTGTAGGCTTCCCTGAAGTTCACCACAATCCAGTAGGCATACAGTTTTGCTGCCCCTGTAAAAACAATTTTGAAGTGTTATTGTATAAATGCTTGGCACATACACAGCTCAGACACGCACAAAAGTCTCTGTCACATGCAGGGTGAAGTCCACATTTCAACAGCAGAGTGCTTTAGCATTTGATTAGTTCCCTGTATGTCCCAAATTTTATATAGAAAAAAAAAATCAGCCCAATAAACAGCAGCTGAATGGGAAAACACTCATATTTTGAGCATCCTCTGAACTGGCCAGGAAATATCAGGGCAATTTCTTACTGGTTCTCTTATACACACTCAAGCACAGCATTTTTTCTTTTACAATATAATTAACAGCCAGAGCGTGTGAAATATGCCACTGTAGTGACCTCTGTTAATTAAAAAAAAACCAAATCCAAAACAAAACCAAAATTACTTTGGAGGAATAAAAGTGAAAATCTGGAGCCTTAACACTCAAATTGATTTGAAATTCTATCACCAAAATCCTCCATGCTCATTGCTTTAATAAGTGTTTCAAATTTCATGCGGGTTCATGAAGGAAGAAGTGAGCTCTTGGGAGTCTTTCATTTTGGCAAGAAAAAATATGAAACCTTATCACTTCAGCAGTACCTCACAACCCTTTGTGAAGGAAGAGTCACCCTACCCCCCTTTCTTCAAGAGCTCTTCACCTCTGAGCTGAATGAACAAGGTCTTGTGAAGTGAGATGCTAATTTCCAACCCCCAGGCAATGGCAGCAAATGCTTTTTATAAAGTAATTCATGAAGGTATGCCTCTCGACATGTCTAGTCACTTTAGCTCTATCATCATTCTAATCTCACAGCCAAATGACTTCAGCCCTGAGACATGAGCAGGGAGAACAGACAGACAGACACTGCACACACACCATCAGCACTCCTCACCGTAAGGCGATCTTGGGTAAAAAGGGGTGGTCTCCTTTTGCGGGATTTCTTGCACTTTTCCAAAAAGTTCACTGGTGGAGGCTTGGTAAAACTTCACAGAGTTGATAAGGCCACAGGTCTTAATAGCATCCAGGAGCCGTAAAGTGCCAACCCCGTCAACGTCAGCAGTATATTCTGCTAGGTCAAAAGAAATCTTGGGAGAGAGAGAAATAAAAACCCACCAATTTTACTAGGGCACCAGAACATGCCAAAATCATGTACAACCAATCAAAGCAATACATCACTTGGCACAGACCATCTAGACACTTTTGTACAGAGTAGATACTCAGTTTACAAAAGTACCCTCAAAGGATTTCTCAGAATAAATAAGTACTTCCATAAATAGCTAAACCAAATGACTGGTGTTCCCTGGGATTATTTTCCCACGTGAAGTAAGGGGTAAACCTCCCCATGGTGGGAACATTATCAGGCACTCTCTCATCTCCACAGCTGCCAGTTTCCACAACACTCACTTGGGCTCAATATCTTTGACACACTCGAATTTGGTTATAATTGCCCAAAATATATTTTTAAAAAGTAATAGGACACGGAGCATGACAGCACCAACATGGATAAACCCTGCCTCCCCCCAGACATTAAACAAGGTCCATGGTTTTGCAATTTAAATAGACATCAAAATTCAGGGAAGAGTAAAAATACTTGCTATCAAATGAGACTCCCAACACTACCTGACCAAGGTGTACCAGAGCTGTGACTTTTGCATAGATCTTAGAGAGACCATGAAATGTGACAGCAAAGGGTGGAGGTATGAAAAAAACCCTTGACATCTCCAGCTGACATATTCTTCAAAGTTTGAGAATAAACTCATGCCCACTGGTGGGCTAAGATTCCTTTTTCTCTCCCCACTCTAGTATTTGTAGTTATCTTTACAATGAGCTTGTATTGCAGCCTATGCCACAATCAAGTCTAAGCTTTCAGAGTGTTTCCAAAAGATATTAATATTTTTCTTTGCAGTTATGGAAGAAAAAAAAAAAACAACACCTGGAAAAAGTAAGCTGAAGGTAAGAAGTGTGCTGTGACCACCACAATCTGCAGACAGGAGAAAACGTGCTTAGAAGGGAGCTCACTCATTTTTTTGGTGGTACAGGCTGTTTTTTTTGAGGTTTCTGGACAAAGTTCCTGGGCTCTGAAGAACTTTTTCCCACCCGTGCCCATCCCAGCAGCACGTTCCTCCTCCCTTCTACATCCTCTCTCCAACCCAGGGATTTTGCTTATACCAGATTCTGAAAAAACATTCCCTGTTTACACTACCAATGTTATAAAAAGTAAAGAGGAATGGGCTTTTACAGCAGTCTCCTTCATGGCCCTGACCCAAAGAATTATTCAATCTATGTCCCCTCTGGCTGATTCAGACTGATAGCCCTGTATTCATTCTTCCTGTTAACCCACTTCCCCTATTCAGTAACCACTGGAGGTTTAAGGCTTATTTACACAGCAGATGCAAAAAAAAATAATTTGATTAATCTGAATTTTCACTTATAATTAATTTAATACAAGTATGAAATTATCTAAATTGTGTTATTGTGCTCCAAAATAAAAAGGTGCACACCAAGTTTTGAGCTGAAATAGGTAAAGATATGAACAAAATCAAACCTCACTTTTTCTTTTTTTTTAACCAAAACAGAAAAAAACAAAAAAAAAAACAAAACAAAACAAACAAACAAACAAACAAAAAAAAAAACCACTAAAGGAACCTCGATACTTTGTCTTATTAACCTGGTATGACCCAGCTGAAATTGAGCACTGATCTACCAAGAAGGGCTGTGCATTTTTTGTTTTAATCCATTTGGCACAAAGATGACAGCCACTTAAGGTTTCTCAACCTCAGTATCAGAATAACTCTTAGGAAAGCATCTTAATGAGCAAATGGTACAGTCAATAATGTACTAATGAACATAAATTGGGGTATTAATCACATGTCCCAGCTCTCCAATGAAAGGCAAAACACATAATAACTGTAGCAGAATCAGGAATTTACCTATATTAAGATATGGTTTCCAACAAATAACCTGCTAAAAACATCACCCTGAAATGCAAATCATTGCTTCCACATTCTACTACAAAGTAAATGGCACATGTAACTGAGGCAGTCTAGGAGATCCCAGATTATAAAACCTCTTAACCAGACGGAGCAATGGGGCCCCAGCAGCAGCAGCAGCACTGGGAAATGCTCTCTCTGGCTGGTGTAGAGACCAGTTTCACAAGAGATGGTTTTCCCTATTGCCTGACGAATGACCTCAGCCTCCACCTTCAGAAAACACTCCCTGGGGTGTGAGGTAATTGTGCCCCCACTCTGACTGGGTCTGAGTGTCCCCAAGCAGAAACCACCAGTTCTGTGTCTGTTTTGTAATGCAGACTGCTGTTCACCAGGGTCAGGACTAAGACCACTAAATACATTTCATTTTGGAGAGCAGGTTAGAAAAAATGACATTCAGGAAAATTTTTAAAATTGTTTTACCCACTAAAAGATCCAATACCAAAAGTTCTGGACTGTTAAGAGACCCTGTGGAAGGTAGGGGCAGTAACATTACAAATACAGAGAAAAGCAACCCAAATTTTAATTTGATTCTAATTCAAAATTAAAAATGTAAAAGGGTTTTATAAAATACTAGATCAATTAAGTAGCTATAAATAAATAAATCAGGGCAGAGCAGGAAAAGGTCATAACTTATCCCTTACAACATAATTCCCCTCTCCTTACGCATGTTACTTTTTGCAAGACTAGTAGAAAGAGTAGAGCTAAAAAAAAGAGAAATAAAAAAAAATTTAAAATAAAAGCAGGGCTTCATTAAGAGGGATGTGCAAGGAAAACAACATGCATGCATAACATGCAAAAAAGGACTGAGTTATAGAAACCAAATATAGAACTAGATTCAATAGATGTTACTCTTACAAATAACCTCACCGAGCTCAGTGGGATACCTGAAAGAGGAAAAACTTCATGGATATTATTGTAAAGGTAAGTGTATCAAGGCTATAAAACTAAGTCATACTTTATGAAAGATTAAACATCTATCCAGTGGGAAAAAGGAGCTTAGCTAATTGCCTACAGATGAGAGTTTTCAAACTGCCTAATTTATGACAACTTTCTTAAGTGCCTGAATCAGGAAGATTTTCTTCCTCTACACCAATCAAGGCAGCGGTGAGTCAGAGCAGAAAACAAAACAGAGATGCTCTTGATCATGCTTTGCAGAAAATATTTACACACACTCATTTTTTAATTGAGCTACATAAGACAGATGCTCCAGTCTTCCCTCAAAAATCCAAAACTATCTCTTACTCTCAACTGCACAAAGCTAGACCTGGAACTATAATATGTTTTGAAGGAAGCATGGAGTTTTTGTAATGACTGAACTAAGGAAAAAGAAGCTTCTTTACCCAGCAGAAACTTTAAATCTGAAATTTTTCTCAAAGAATATTGAAGTAATGGATCCAATACTTTGGCCTCTTTGGACAGATTTTGTGCCAAAGGGAAATCATGGCATATCAACAAAACAGAAATTGTCGTCTTGGAACATACGAGTCTGAGTGACCTTGGCACTTGCTTCCATGTAAAATGGGGACACAATGCTTTTGGAGTTGTCATTGTCGATCTCTGGAGATACTATAAAAGTAGATTTTTCAGGTATATCTATTTATTCCATTCAGTGGGTAGTGATAAGTGTGTCATTACAAGAGGACAAAGAAAAATAAAGAGACGCTTGACAAAAGTACTTCAAGTTCCAGTTTTTCGAGTTCTGAACCCTGCAGAATTTCCTCAAAGAATACTAAAAAGCAAATAGACTCCTTACATACATGGGAATTCTACATACTGAGTATCTTCTTTGCTGGATTCATCCCTAATACAGTACATTTCAAATATATTCTTAGTCAAGAAAAAATTTCCACAGCAAGGTTTACCATAAGACAATAAAATTTTCACAAAGAAAAGCATAGTTTCATTAGTCATAACACTTCTTCAAGCACAGGACACAATATGAATACACTGTACCACATTCCTTCATGTGGCTACAATCAGGAGTTTTGTGAACAGGTTTTCACACAACCTTTTGTGTTTTCACACAACCTTTCGAATTTGAACTCTCGTGTTCCTTCCTCCCATTTATTTCTTTTTATAATCACAGATCTAATCTCTTCAAGAGATATTAATTAAATAGAGCAACGCTTTGAATATGATGTTTCCCAACTGATCATTCAAAACCAAGCTTAGCAATGTCTTCAACAAGATTTAAAAGCTTACATAAAATTATCTAAATGAAAACATATGGGTCTTACCCTCCACAAGACCACATTCCTATCGTGTCTATAAACACTATGTACAAGACTGTAAACTTAATAATACTTGCTTTTGACCAATGTGTTGTTGTCAACAAGGGTAATACTCTGAAAGTTATCAATTTAGTGCACACATAGTTTTGGCTTTGTGGGACTCTTCATCTCTGCTTTGTCATTTGGAAGAATCCAACAGACAAGCTATGATCATATTAACTATTATTTATTATTAACTACTAGTTTTCAATCAAAGAAAACTATATGCTAGCAGAATGTGCTTCAATGCTCTACATAAGGAATACAAACAATTATTTGAAATTTCACCTCTTCCTTACAGTCTTCTCAGTTTGAGAAGATGGGATTTCTGGAAGGCTGATGTTATAAGAGGGAAGCTTATATGAAGCCCCAGGACAAAGCAGGATAATATAAATGTAAATTATTATTCTTCCACTGTAAAAGGAGAAGTGGCTAACCTAACTATAACATCAATTTAAGCATCTTTGCTCTTTTGAAAAACCCATGGTAGATTCTTTAGGTTTATCAAAGGAGAAGATATGTGTTATCAGGTCATTAAAAAAAGGTTTACACCAGAAAAACAAATCACAAAGCAGAACAACTGCTCAGAAATGCTTCAAGGCTCACAAGTTTCACAGTGGTTACTTTTTTGCATTCTTTAAAATCAAGTCTGTTTGCTTTGAATATTCAGTGTGCCTTCCACTGCCAATAAAAACCACTGGGATCACTTACATCATCTCAGTAAACAAGCTGCTCAATCCCTAGGAACAGGCATGTAAAGCATAAGATTCCAGTTGCTAAATCTAGTACAGAATATGAGCCAAGAATTCCTGTAAAGTCCTAACAGACTGAAAAAATATCCTAGGAATTTTAGGAAATATAAAGAATCTGGGGGAGCTGAGCTGTGTTGAGGGGATGGGAAAGAAAACGTCAGGTAAGCTTCTAAGAGAATGTGACAAGTCCTCTTCCCCCCCCAACCTCTTAACTCAATGAATGCTTGTCCTCTCACCCAATAAAAAAACTAATTGAAAGACACGAAAACCCCCAAACAATTCTAGATTTTGCTATAGAGAAAAATAATCAATTCAATAGCTCTGAACTGCTTATTACTAAGCGATACTCTTGATATTTTAAAGCACTGTTCAATTTCTTAGCTAAACAGAAACAGACTAAAAAAATATGACTGAAATTCTGGATAAAACGAACACGCCTTTTGTAGATTTATCTTCTTTTGTATTTATTTCCCTGTTCTCTCATTAGCAAGACATAAAAAAATAAATGATCTATATAAAATTAGAGTATTTGGACATGATTACAAGTGGAGAATTAGCAAACAAAAGATTTTATAAGTGGAAGCAGAAGTCAACATTGCTTCCTAAAATTTATGTTAACCTAAGACATTCACAATACTGCTGCAGCAAGAGAGCTTGGGTAATGTGGATTTTCAACTTATTTGTGATGCAAAGGAATAAGCAGTGCAGTTGATAAAACCAATGCTTACATTTTGGTCCTATACTTGAATTTCACTGTGGCTCTGTCCCACTATGTGCTGCAGGCTGTGTGATCGAAGAGACTTCTTGAAGTGGTTAAAAGTTTGTCTTTGACATCAGTGAGCCATCATTTCACCTTCACCTCTAACTGTGGAGGCCCAAACCAAAGCACAAAAATAACCTTTTTTGCTGTTTAGAGATTTGAAATTATCCTTGATGATCTTCAGGCTCGATAAAAAACTTCCTTTGTGCAGCTGAAACCTTCAGTGATGAGGGTCAAGAGCCCCCCTAAAAAATTCCACGGCATATGTTCATCCAGCAATTTTTCATGGCTTGTCTTGGGTAAGTCTTCCTTACAACCCTCCTCCAGATTAATTTCAAATTCTTGATGCAAACCTACTAAAATAATCTTTGAAGGGAAATTATTTGGCTTTATTAAAATTGGTTCCCTTTTTCCCTCTTAGGAGCAAAAACTGCTACTTCCTTTTTGTTGGGTGGAAAAGAGAAAAAACAAAATCAACCCAAAGCAGAGAATAAGCACGGAGAAAGTGCTTTACCTACCCTGAGTAAAGTTTCATATTTATCTGACCCCCTATCAGTAGGGATTGAAAATTGGATTCATTTTTTAGTTTCTTTAGCAAGGTGGAGTTGTAAATTGAACTCTCGAGGTCATCATGTTCACCTTTGCCTCTAAAGCAGCCTGCTGGCTTATGTGTGAGCAGCTAAGAGCTACAGAAGAACTACCAGTTCCCTACTATTTTCAAAATTTTGATGCCACAATCCTTCAGTTAGAATATCTGTTCTCTATTTTAATAAAACAGTCTCCTACATCTTGTGTAGTTGTTTTGACCATTGGATTCAAAGGTGTGTTTGTGCCAAATCTCCAGTAAAAGTAATTTGCAAATTGTTTACTCTTCTGCTCATTACCTATCTGCTGTAGTGAATCAAGAAAATTTAACAGCCTGGATTAAAGGGGAGTTGCCCAGAGACAGGTCAAAAAGCAAAGGACACAAGTTGGAATATGTGGAATTACAATTAGATGCAAGGAAAAAGAAGAGTTCACAACATGGGTGGTCTCATACTGAAACAGGTTATGCAGAGAGGCTTTGGCACCTCCATCCACAGCATCTCCCTCCTTGGAGGTACTCAAAACTCAATCGGACATCACCCTGAGCCACCTGCTGTAAGCCGGCCCTGCTTTGTGAAAAGAGCCAGGCCAGATGACATTCAGTCACTCCTGCCAAACTCCATTACTGCACTATTTTAAGAAGAGAAGGAGATGGGATTACAGCAGCATGTTTCAATCTTCAAACATGTAGCAGCATTCAAGGAGCTGAACATGGATGTACAGTGCGCAAGAATTAGGCCTGGCCTTATTAAAAATCAGTAATTTCTACTAGAAAAGTAGAGTGAATAACCATTCACAGCAGCTTTTTGGAGACATGCAGTTCAGCTTGCTATTCATCATATCTCCTCCACAGAAGAGCTTCAGATAGAGGAATGCTTAGATCTGATAGTAAAAAATATACCAAAGTGGAGGAGGAAAAGGAGGAGGGATATCACAGTACATGAGATTCAGTATGGCCATAAACCTTTGTCACAAAAATGTAACCTCCCCATTAGTTTTGCTTATCTTCTCATCCATTTGTTATTAATTTGATGGAACTGGGGAGTTGTCAGGGTTATGTGATGCAAGGGATTTATCTTGCAGAACAATCTCTGACCCACTGTTCTAAGTCTTCAGTTTCAAATTACAGAGATTAGAAAAGAAGCTTTCAAAAAAGCAGCATTGATTCTTTATTCATTGTCAGCATGATTTTGTTCAGGGATAGCTTCAACAATAGGCATATGTACCCAAACTCTTCAGCACATGCCACATGCAGCAAACTCAGGATGGGTTTCAATGTTTCAAGTACTGTAGCTTCAATAGCTAACAACATTGTAATACCCTAAAAGCTTTCTTACACACTGAAGTCCAGCTGTGCCAGAAGCTTGAAATGCTATTTAATAGAAAGACAAAAAGGGGCAACTTGCAGAGTCACTAGAGAACATTCAAAGGAAGATGTAAAAAGATAGCCAATTCATTTTGCTTTATATGTACCAGGGGAATAGAGAGCTATGAATAACATCCATGCAGGGAATGCAGTCACTTCCAAATAACTAGCACCATTCTTACTCACTTTCACATACAAAGACATTAATTTAAAACATACAGGTTATTTAAAATTCTAACATGACAACTATACTACAGTTTTGGAGGTTTGTTTTTTTTTACTTCTGAAACTTTTAAAAAAACTTTTATCCTTTCTTCCTTGATGCTGTCAGAACATATAGAAAGATGCTTTTCACAGTAGTGATGATGCAGTGTGCATCATCACAAGCAAAAAAGAGAGGAAAAAAAAACCCTAATCCCTAGAAAGACCAACCAGACCTTCACCATTTATCTGCTTTGTGATTTTGATAGACTTTAAATGGATGGCTAGATAGACATTGAATAAAGCAATAATCTAGTATGGCAAAGCTTTGTTAATAACAGTCTCTCCCCTCTTTGCATTCCTGGCCAACAAGACTGCAAAACACAGCTTAACACAATGGACCCTCCCAAATATTGACAGAATTTCTGTATTGCCTAGGAGATAGAATTAACCCAAAACTTTGCAAATGATGACCTTGCCTGACTCTCTTGTACCTCCTACTAATGCATAAGGTAACACATCCCTAGGCTTATGGAGTCTGTCAGAATTTCTGCCTTTTCAACTAGAGAAAAGCTATGTTTTCAGCATTTATTATCACTGAAGATTACTTCCCAGACTGCAATTTTTTATTCCAAATGGCACTGTTAAAGAAAGTTTAAAAACAGTTCAAAATTCAGCTTCTTAGATACCTGTAAAGTATCAAAAATACTTCTACCTTCATGACAAAGTAAAATAATATTTCATAAATGGAGTTTTGACATATTTTATTATGGAGTAGGGTCTTTTTTCCTTAAGGGCATTTAGTCTGGAAAAAATGTACTGAAGCTATGCAGATCCTTTGTAGAATCATTCAAATTAATTTGGAAAAACTTGAGAAAACTTGCTATAAATTCATAATTTTTTTAAAGAAAAAATACTTTTTGTTAATTTCCCCCCATCCACCCATCATCTACATTATCAATTGCCTGCCCAATTCCCCAAGTTATACTTTTCATTATTTTCAGATGGCTTTCTGTGCTATATCCAACTAGTAACTGATGCAACACAGCTCACGATAAAAAAATGAGAAAAAAACCACTGACTGCTGTTAGTCCTATCATTCATTCTGACCAATCTGTGTACACTTTGAGTGTAGCATCTGTAGAGATATGACATACTTTATTAAAAAAACACTTTCTATAATGATTAACAAAAGCTTTAACCTTTTACTCTATGGAAATATCTGTGATTTTTAATTTTGTAAAATGAAAGAAATTTTCTCCTCTGAACAAGAAGAACTGCTTCCTAACAGCTAAATAAGGATTGAAGGAGCTTCCCTGCTTCACAGGGATGCTCCAAGAAAAAAATTAATTACCTCAGTGTGCATGTATTACTCATTAATGAGACCATAAACCTAATCAGATAGACTGGCCAAGACACAGCCAAGTCACTGCAAGAAAACAAGTTACCATTTCACTGTGGAGCTGAGGTAATGCTGTCTGGAAGCATTAAACCATGCAAGATAAAACAACAAATCTCAGCTCTCTTTTATTGTCAGCTACTCAAAAATCATCATCCCAGCCTAAGGGCAGACAGGTACCTCAGCTCTGACCACACGTGGCAGCTTGTGGTGCTTCACTTGAGAAGGAGCTTTCAGAGCAGGACTTCAGGGAGATAAATGAGAACATGAGTTTTTGAGGAAATTAATAAGCATGTGCATATACACACACACAGAGAAAAAAGAGATGACTTCTTGTCTTGGGCACAACAGGGAAACGGTGGCATCTAGGTTTAATCACACATTTAAAAAATGTATAGATGTGGCATCTAGGAACACATTTTAGTGGTGAAGATGACAGTGTTAGATTTGTGCTTCCACTCAGATGTCTTTTCCAGCCTTAACAATGCTGTGATTACATCTAGGGAGTAACCTCTGCCTTGCAGTACCCATGGAGGGTAGTTCAGAGCTCAGAGTCCAACACCTGCATCTGTGTGGCAAGAGTTCTAAGTACTCCATCTCAGAAGGCAAATGATGTCTGCCTCATTTGTGCACTCAGTTTACCCTTAAAATAGTAAAAGTGCCACAGAAAAACATTTTCTAAATAAACACTACCACTTCAGTCCCATTTCTTGTCCACTCACTTTTTCCAGTAAGTCCATATTCTCCCCTTATTTGCCATCACTTGCAATGCTTCTTCAGTGTTACTTCTCTACAGACCTAGTCCTACTTTCTGGTTTGCCATAAATCAATTAAAAACCACACAACTCTTCTTTAGCTAGAATTATTTCAGCCTATCTCAGACTTCTATGCAATTAATGACCAAACCTTTTCTTTTTTCAGTTTTACTGCATATGCATTAAGAATTAAATTGGGATGGCTAATTGCACAGCACAAGTTTGGATGGATAGGTATCAACTAACAAAAGTCATGCTCCCACAGCTGCCACCTTCCCTGCTCCTGCTGTGGTACTTCATCAGGAATGACTGGGAAAATGAATAAACATGCAACAGCATGTCAAGAAATAAGTCACCAGGGTTTGGTTTTTTCAGTTTTCCTTTTTTGAACTGGGTAAATAATTGTCTTTTCTTCCAATGCATAAGGTCATCTTCTGTGAAATTTCACTCTGAAATCTAACTCAAAGAAAGGACAATAATTTCAAAACCCAGCCGCATTCTTTTCCTTTTACTTTTTCTTGGGAACAGCTACTTAAAGATACTTAAAAACATTGTTTAACTAAATGAAAGAGTCTGAGGTTTACACTAGCCCTGAAACAAAACCACTGAATCCTTCAAATTCATTAAAATTGCAACCAACAAACCAAAAAAATCCACCCACACCCCTTGAAATGCTAAAGTGGGTGAACCCTAGCAGAGGAGCACTAATGCCCTTACCTGTAGTGCATGTACAGGCACTACCTATGATTAATTTTAAATATGGGTATTAATAGCATCCACAAATACAGCAGATGATGGTTTTGTCGTGAATGATGCAATAAACCTGTAGAAACTGCTTTCAGCAAACTCAGTGTAGTAATTACATACCTCAAAGTGGACTGTGATAATTCTTCATCCTGTCTAGGAAGCTAGAGGAGTGGAATACCCTATTATTCCCACTTTTAGTGCTCAGATTTTAATGTGGTTACAGTACTTTGGAAACCACGAGCCTTGTATCTTCTCCAGTTGCATCCTTTCAGGGAGAACACTGCTGTTTTCTGTGTGACAGTGAGCGCACTGAACTCTAAGGTGATCCCCCACATAAAATGTTCTACTTAATCAACTCATCTGTCTTAAAAGGATGGGGGTGGCTGGCTAGGAAGAAACCTGTGGGATGAAATCGGAAAAAAACACGTGTCTTAACAGGTATGTGGAGGTAAGGGGGAAAAGGCCAAGGGGCAGAGAGTTTTAAAGGGATGAGACCCTCTGGTTAAACTTTACTGAACAAGCAGGATGATACTCTCAGAGAATAAATCAGTCTGTTATTTTTTCCGCTAGTATTCCCTTTTCCCTACTTCATTCTTCCATTTATTATGGGCTACTAAAGCCTCTTCACTACAACTCTCAGAAAACAATGTACATGCATAAATTTTCAAAGGCAGCTTTGGCACTCATGAGCCATGGTGATCATAAATCAAAGCAGAACATTGCAACTGATTTGTTGCAACCCTAACCTCAGCCCTGCTCTTCACCTATCACTTGGACTCTGACACAGGGAAAAGGACTGGGAATAATGGCTGCTCTTCACCTGAACATTAAGGTAAACCATTCATGAAAAAGGAATATGGTAGTCAACTAATCAGAAAAACTCAACAAGTTTGTGAGTTTTCCCTCTCACCCCTAAGAACAAACACTGTATTTCTTTACTGCCCCTGACCGCAGTGTGACAGCATTGCAGTTTTTGTCCCTAGCAGTGCTAGAAGTGACGAAAGACCATACTGACCTCTACAATACAGTGCTTCTCTTCATCTGTACCATAGGGTGGCACTTGAGGTGCCAGAAAAGGCCCTCTCAGAGCAGCTTTGAGTAAGGCTTGACTAATGAATAAAAAGCTCTGTCAGCTAAAGTGAACTTGGCAGCCTCATGATGAGGCATGTTGGAAAACCACTGTGGAAGACAAGACCAAGTTGCCAAAATGTACTGAACAAGTCATTGGACATGATCAGTGGAAACATCAAATTTGACAAATAAGGTGAAGTCTGTAAAATTGTGAACGATTGCATTTCAGTTTTAAAAGAATGCATAGCTCAGGCAGATGCCACAGCCCTATTGTATGCAAATATTTTATTTCAATTAGCACTTTTCAATCATGCTTTTTCTTTTCTGAATGACTCATGGATATCTCAGTCAAGAAATGGCAAGATCACAAGCACATGCCAACAGGGTGCATTTATCTCAAGAAGAGATAAATGTGGAAGGAGTCATGTAAATCTATCTCAGGATTTTTTTCAACCTGTCTTCCTTTCCCAACACATTTTCTCTACATGCCTGCAAGCCTCTATAAAACAGCATACTCAGTTTCCATTTCCTTCCAAGCAAGCCAATATTCACAAGTATTTAATTGAAACGAAAAAAATTGTGTTTCCAGAGCTTGTCCATCAGGCAAGGGGGAAAAAAAAAAATCAAATTCAGTCTGTACATTTTATCACATAGTATTAAGCCAAAGAAGATGTCATGATACTAACTTGCCCAGAAAATGCAAAATAGAAAAAGAGGAAATCTTTAGAGCTTCTACAGGCCACTCGAGAGAGCCCTGCTACACAGGTCATTATAGGCAGTGATTGTCCACGAGGGAAACATGCTGAATTGCTGTGAAGTACGGCTGGATGAAAAAAATACCACAAGTTCAGATCTGTGACTGCACATAACCCTGACATCAGCTAAGAATGATACATCTCGTGGCTGCAGCAGGAGTTTTAGCTAATTTCCAGTGTGCTGACCCCAAGCTGCTCTGGGGCTTTGAGCATCCTCATCTGGGACACAAAAAGTTCTGTCAAGGGACTACAAAACATTGGGAGAAACAAACTGGTGCTGCCTGTTTGCCAGAGAAACAGAGGAAATTTCTCAAGTGTCATATGGGAGTTTGGAAACATTAGTTAATTTTTGATCCTGTATCACTAGTATACCAAAGAAGCTGGGCCGGGAAGGCTGAAAAATGTAAATAGTGAATGGTGATGAAAAATTCTATAATTGGTAAAAAATTAAAAAGCTTTGGCATGAAAGCAAAACCTTAGCATGTGCTTCACTTTCCACTCCTATAGATTTTAACCTCTAATGTTGCAAGAGTACTCTCTCCACACACAAATTTAAGCTGATATTAACTGCAGTTGCATCTGAAAGTATGTATTTTTCATACCAGTTAGGTTCTAGGCAGTAATCCCTTTCTCAGAAACTGAAAGATTTAAATGAAGTCATCGTTGCTAAGTGCACTAGTCAGCCATATATCATGTTCTCAGAAGTACAAAGAGTACTCAAGGGTGAAAGTTTTTTATGATAATGTATGATTTCTGCATTAAATACAGAATTGCCATTATATAATTTTAGCATCTTGCCAACCTTTTTTTCTTTTTTTTAATTTGAGCAGGGGTAGGAGGGAGGAAAAAGGAGGTTGAATGGAACTGGAACAGTACTGTTTGTACCCTAGTGAATATTAGGGAAATGATAAATGATCCCTAGGCACACAGACAGATTTATGCAATAAAAAGTAAAATACCGTGGGGTGGAGCCTTCGTGTGAAAATCTCATCCTTGGACAGCTAAAAGGTATGAAATGCACCCAAGAGTCTCAAACCCCTCAGGGTTGCAATTAACTCATGATAACCACACCCTCAAGAACTGTCTCCTTTACTCCTCTGTTGGGTGGGAGGAAAAGGAAAAGGTGTATTTCTGAATATGAAAAATGAAAGATTGATAGTTTACATTAGTGAACCCTTTAAAACCAAACTGTTAAGATTTCTTAACTTTTGATTTTTTCTAGTTAACAGAATGAGTAAAGAGACATCACATCTCATGTCTGGATGAAAAAGGAAAAAACAGGTAAAGAAAAGCCAATAAGGCAAATGTACATTAAAAAAATTCACATATATGCATAAACCAAACTTGTTAGTAGCTTACAGTTAATACAGTAATGGGATTAATAAAAATGTGATTAAACCTCATTCTGCAAAGACTATTACTCAGAAAATTCAAATAAACTGTGCTATCCCTTAACCAGCAACACGGCTTGACAATCCCACCTGCACACACCTACAAACTTATTTTTCTGTTTCTAGTGCTAGAAGAGATCATTAGAGAGCACTGAGGTCTTATACTCTCCCGTATTATCCTGTAAAAGTCTGAACTCTTCCTACAAAATTAAGGGGATAATGCTAGGAAGTGTTTTACTGAGAAAAAAAAAGGCGAGAATCAAACCATCTTAGATTTCTTAGCTATACTGGCCATACAGACAATCCTCAGATTCAGGTAGGCAAACTTGGCCAATATATATCCAATTCAAACCAACTGGTATCTATTTCTGTCTTTGGTGTATGGAAATTAGGGGCATTTTTTTATGCTACAAGCTTGCCATATTTATTAAGAAAACAGCTACAATGCTTGTAAAGTGTAGTGATGTGTCAGCCTAGTAACATATTTACAGGGCATTTTTATCCTGCAGAAAGAGGAAATACACAATGAATTATCTTCCTGAGGTGAGAGAATGCACAGATATTTAATTCCCTTTACTGAACTGATACTATTGGCCCTCTGCAGAACAAGATCAAATACTGTGCAGTGTATCATCACAGGGACTTACCATAGAGAGGTATGAGACTGAATTAGATTCCATGCCAAAATTACAGTAATCTGACCTTAGGAGTCTTGTATATTCCCAACACTGCCCCAAGACTTTAGTTCCCATTGACGTTTAACAACCACCACCACTTTTGAAATCATAGCTTCCCACAAAATTCTGAATCCAAACTCCATCCAATCAATGTATTTGTATGAAATTCAGTATCTGGAAAATTAGTTTGCTCATAAAATTTTATGTAAAGAGATTTCAGCACACAGTAGAGCAAATATATACCACATCTCAGAAGTCTGTTTCAAATATTTACTATTTTCTTATTCCCTAGAAATTGTAAAACTGAAGCTGTTTAAGGACCAGATGTGATGCAACAGTTGCTCAAAAATGCACATCCTTAAGAGTATATGGTTTAGTTCAGATTAATTCTTTGTCTCTTTACAATCTGCAAATTCATCCTCAAAACCTTCTTGAGCTAAAAATTATTCTGCCTGCACTGGAAATTCTCACCTAACCTTAAAAATATAGAAAATTTTACAGTTCAAGACAGCAAAGGAGGGGATAACAAAAAGTTTTTAGCTGTCACATTATTTTTCTCACATTTCCCTTTGCTATTCATCAAATCCTTGAATGAAGTCTTTCACTGTAGCTGAACTATGACTTAATGTTTCTTCTATTGTTACAAGAGGGAATGACTGCCTTGACAAGGAGGGGCTGAGCTTTTAAAATGAAATTGGTATTTCTAACACAATGAGTCTATAGTTCATCCATCATCCAGTCACAGCCCTGTCTTAACAAGGAAAAAATCAGATGAGCTCTATGGTAAAGATGAACTAAAAATTTCACAGCTGGCAAGCCTGAGGTACTGTTGTTTCAGTAAAGACTAAGGCCACATACAGAGAAACTGATTGACTGCTCACCAGGCTTTTTTTTTTTTCCCCTTCTCACTTTACTGCCTCAGCCTTGAACTTCACAGAAACCTGCTAAATACAGGAATTCAATTTTTATTATTTGATTTTTTTCTCTTTCTTCAAAATAGTATCAAAATATCCACAGAATCACAGAACAAGCTGAGTTGGAAGGGACCCACAAGGATCATCAAGTCCAACTCCCAGCCCTGCACATCCCCAAGAGTCACACCAATTCATACATTTAAAGTTAGGGTTTGGAATTAACTTACCATATTCCAGTATAATTTGAAAAAAGGATTAATCTGAGCTTATTACAAAATTCCAGTTATGATGTATGAAAATGTTTTTCATCTCCCTTTCTTTGCAATATGAGCTAACATTTCTGGTTTTGGAACAAAAGACTGCAGATATTATCTTTGATAAACAGCTCCAAATCTGTCAGCATGTTGTCCAGAATGCAACTCCTCTTTAAAAGTCGATATTCATATGCAAGATGCTAGGAAAAATAGCTCAAAAAGCTCAAATTTCTTTAGAATTTCTTATCTGTCTTATTCTTTACATGTCTTTATCTGCATGCTTTTACTGAAAAACAAATAAATTATGTAAATATAAATAACCTCAGCTTAACCAGAGCTAATTTTGAACCTCAAGTGCATATACAGGTAAAGCAAAGTTGAGAAGTTCCCCATTGACACAGGCTTTCATCCTGGGGGAGATGACAGTTGGGTCAGCGTCCGAGTTCATGAGAATTCACCTTCCTAAGGAGAACACTATCACCAAAAACGTGGTGATGGTCACTGTCATATCATCACATATGTTCATAAAAGCTTAAGAAAATACAGTTGGTGGTGTTATATATTTTTAAACTGCTGCTGTAATCTGCCCTCCCAAACCCATAACCCTCCCTCAAGTTAGAGAAATTAGTCAATCTGGATCCAAAGCCTGGAGTCATTAGATCACATTTTGGCAGAACTTGACACTCAAAAAGCTGGTTGGGCACACAACCAGCACTGTGTATTGACAGGATACTGCCAGCCACGTTTCAGAAACTCAGTGGTGAGAGTAAGAATCCTATACATATAAAAATGAAAAATGCATTCAGCTACATGAGCAGGAGTGCTTTCTGGAGTGTAACTTTACCATATCTATTCACACACTGAAAAAATCTTAATTGCACAGCAATTAAAGAGCTCCTCCAAACCAGGCTAAGGAGAACCATCAGATGCCTTGAATTGCAGCATGCACCCCAGAGAGGCTGGAAATAGAATTATAGCAAGGATTTTATTAATAAGTATGAAATGGACAAACTCCACACGACTTTACCCTTCCATGCCTCAAAAAACAGTCTTCCCTATTGCTTCATGCAAGTCCTGAGAATTAAGAAAATATAATGCTGCAATGTTTCACACCAGTCTGTCTTGGCAGACTGACTATTGCTCTCTGGCTGTAGAAGTGTCTGCTTTCAAGTCTTAAACCCTCGCAGCAATTATCCTGCTCTCAGACTAAACCTACAGAGCATATTTCAAACGAAGTTACATCTAAACAGAGGGAATTCAGCAGTGATCAATGTTCCACAGGCCTCGGTGGCAATAAACTATTTACTGCCTTAACCTTTCAAGTTTGCACAAGCGGAGCAGCCGAGAGCCCTGTGATGAATGAGCCCAAGTGTTTGGATGTGAGCGGAGCAGCCGCTGCTTCGGATCATCTGTCCAGCAACAGCGCCTGCCTCGCAGTCCTGCAAACAACAGCCTCCTCCAGAGCCACTGCCTTCCCACCTCTTCTGGGGCTCCACTGCCCAGACGGGGCTTCTGCCAACTTTCACTGTGCCCACCATCCCCAATGGAGTAGTTTTGGAAAACAAAGCACATCAAAAGGCTGGGCAGGATCCTAATCATCTTTTTTTTACCCACCTGGTTATTACCTCACAGAAGCACAACAGCGAGTGGATAACAAAGCGCACTCAGCACACTCGAGGCTGCAGTAGCTGATTTAGATCTGCTTCCCCTCTCTTGCAAGATTGCCAAAATAAATTCAAAGTGGAAAAAAAAAATCACACCTATTGCATTAGTGTCGTTGTCACCAAGGCTTTCCCATCACCCTGCTTGCTGAAATACAGTAAGAGAAAGTAATCCATTACAGATGGCTGAAGACACCTAAGCCTTGGCAGAGCACTTCTAGAAAGGCTGTCTTTACAGAAGTTACGAGCTAGTTTTTATAAATTTCAAATGGAATTACTTTGCCTGTAATTTAAATGCAAGACTAGCTCTTTTATCGTAGTTGTCTTGGTAATTCTGGGATTATTAGGATAGGCTTTTAAAACCAGTGAGACCTCTGTGGGCCTTCTGTTTTTACAGCTCCAGAAGAATTTGATTTCTAACACCATTACCTAGAAATAAACCAGGTGACCATCACCTTGTCTTCCCAGGTGAAACATCTTAAGAGATGTTTTTCTCTTTATGTAGATGTATGTACGTGAAATCCATAGATTAAGATACTGCATATATACACACTACAGTTAATTCAGGTTTTCTAAATAATCTAAGGAGATATAAAATCAGTTCTGTGTTTTGGTTTTCCATATAAAAGTTGGAGATAGAATTTTAATTTTTAATTTAATTTTTAAAGAGAACAAGACTGTTTGTTTTGTTGGGGCTTTTTTTTTGTTAAACACTACTTCAGTGTTTATAACTCAAATGCTTTAATATGAAATGTGCTAGTGCAAGAGTCTGGAAGCTAAACCAGAAACACCAGTAACAGCCTAATTTTATACAAAGCAAAACATAAAAAAACATAGCTGGTATTATTTAAGCCAGTAGATAAAAAACTGAAAGAAACATCAGCTATTCTGACTGATATGGGTATAAATCCAAGGAAAATAAGACTACTGAAGAAGAAACACATGTTTTTCTTGCTGTATTTACTATCTTCATAAGCATCAATTATACACATATAGTTAATATTACCTAGAATTCCCTAGTATAACCAAGTCCCATATAACACAGGCCATATGACTCCACTCTGTGATTCTTATACCAAGCTGTATAAATAGCTAGTAGTTATTTATATCTATTAGGCAAGCATCCAATCTTGATTTAAGGACTGCAAGAAATGGAGAATCTTTCACTTCCTTTGGTAAGCCGCTCAAATGCTAATTTGTCCTCACTTTAAAAAATTTGCACCTCTTCTCTAGCTTGAATTTGTTTAACTTTAGTTTTCAGCACTGGATCTCCAAATAATTGCCTGTGAGGTTAAGCACCCAGTAATACCAAACATCTTAGTCCCTGTGTGAGCAGGATCAAATAGCTGCTTCACATTTGCTTTAATGAGGTAGCTCGAGTGGCCTCCTAATGTCATTTACCAGCAAGACTGTTTTCCAGGCTTAGAATCATTTTTGTCTTTGCTCTGAGTTGTTTCCTATTCTCAGCATATTATGGAAAGCAGAAAACCTGAGGAGTTCTCATATTAGGTAATATAAGCAATATTGACTCCTTATTTCTACTCAGAAGCATCCAGTTAGAGTTATCAGCTTCACTGCTTTTCTGGCACAACACTGCCCTGTGTATAGTCCAGGACTCACTGCTACTACCTGTAAATTCTTCTGCATCTCCTACTGTCCAGTAAACAAAGCTTTTCCCCTCCTTTGATGTGACTAAAATGCTTTCAGAGACAGAAATGCCCAGCCCTGCAGAGGAGGGAGCTTGGCTAATGCATCTGCTGGACCCTAGCTAGCTCCTCACAGAGACCCCTCGGGTACACATTCCCAAAACCTTTTCCTAGACTAAAAACTATCTTACCCAGTGCACTTACCTTTCTCAACCCAAGTCACAAGAGGTATTAAACTAGTTTGATTAAGCCTTTTTTTAATTTAAGAACTTAGAAAAAGCAATTGATACCATCTGCAAGTGGAAAAGCAACTCAAAAGTTTATAGCAGGTTGCTGAGGAAAAAAACACTAGATTTGTGAGTGACCAATCTATTTGGAAACTGATAACCTGTTTTTATCTCTTTCTTTGCAAACTGGTTATCTCACATCCCGGAGTATGTGAGAATGAATAAATAGGAAGCATCTCAGCATTATGTCATAATTTTACCTTATTTCAAAAAAGTAGTTTCTTTGATGACACCAGAAAATTTTCAGACAGATGGCTAATGATTCCTCAGCACACATATTAAAAAAAAAAAAAGTAATAAGGCTTTCCAGCTGTGGGTATGGAGAGTGGGAAGGTCTGGTAAATGCAACTAGAAGTGTTGTTTCTCTAGGGTTTCCATGAGAGAAACTGGATAACTTGAACTAGTGTATCCTTCTATTTTATTTAATCAAATGTTATGTTGTGAAACTTCATTGTTTGTTTAGATTTGTGACGTGAGCAGATCTTTTCGAAAGGCAGCTCCTACACTGTAACGCTGCATTAAAGACAGGTGTACACTGGTACCTGGAAAATCTCAGAAAATGGACCTTGAGCTCAGGACCTCAGGATATACCACACAGCAGCAGAGACTTAGACAGTTGCAGATGGAAAGTCCAGTTTCCAGGTGGTCATGACCCCCCTCACAGCACAGATCTTGAGCAGAAGTCAGAGGTACATCACTGTAGCCACCAGAGCTTTCCTTCCAGCAGTGCCACACAAAGCTGTGAAACAGAACTAAGTCCTTGCTGTGCCTCCCAGAAAAGGCAAATTTGACAGAAATAAGACCCCAGCAAAGACAGTTGCATCTCTCTCTGGCTCTGCTGGCATCAAATAATCATCCATTCACAAGCAGAAGTGCTTTCAAACCTCTGGAGCTGATTTGCCAGATTAAGCTGCAAGAATGAAGACAGTTTACTTCAGCAGCACCTTTATTGAATTAGTGACCTCACTTGGATTGATCAAAAATTAAAGCAGGGGGAAAAAAGTCTCCTAGATGAAGCAGACAAGATGACCCTCCCTCCCAGGCTTTTGTCACAAAGTTACGCTCCTGTATCTATCTCCTGAGTTACATTACAATACTAAATCGAGGGACAAAAGGAAAAAGCAGATTAATAGCCCTGAAGCTCCTGAACTTCATTACACTTGTCACAATGCCTTATAAGACCAAAAAGTTCACTAGATCTACACAAAATCCTGTTTAAGTAAGTCAAGTTTTTCTACAGTTCACATCAAGTCTTCTGTGTCTATTCCAATTTTATTTGCAGAGAGAAACACACAGGAAGTAGCTTTTTTTTTCACACTGCAAGGCTGTCATTACTTAATTTAAAAGCAAATGAAAGGTTTTTCCAAGCACAGGACATCTCTCTTGTACTGATGAGTTCCTCCCTTCATTTGCATTAGTTTCCATTGCTTCCATGTCTCTGCCAACATCAGAGGATATGCTTTTTGCTTAACTGCATTATAACAGTTCAGTGATTTACCACTCCCCACAAAAGAAAGAAAAAAAAGAAAGAGAAAAAAAAAAAAGAAAAGTGTTTTTTGTTAGGAACATGAAAATAAGTAGTAAGAAATGCTCCTTTGGCTCATTTTGAGACCAAGCATTGTAGGACTGAAATAACTAAAAAATTGTTTTCTCCTTGTTGGCTTTTTTTCTCTGGCATGAAGGGATCCGGAGAACACAAGTAAACTTTGGAATGCCTGTAATGTTGCCAAAAAGCATTAAAGCAATCGTTTTGCATATATATATATATATATACACACACACACACACAGGGCCTTAATTCTAATCTACAGAAAGCAACAGCACACCACCTTTGGGGTACATGGTAGAATAAACCCTAGGGAGAATGTGCAGAGACACACACACATATTTGCATTTACATGTGAGCACACCTACATCCCACAAACACATCCAATTTGTCATATTCTGACACCTGCATAAGTCAAAGAATTAATCTGTGTGAATCTGGGCTAAAATCCATTTTAAAGATTTTTCAAGAGTATTGTCTATCAATTTTTTCACATCTTTTCCCAGGTTAAATAGGAAAACAAATGTGTTAACAATATTTTTTTCAAACCATAATATGCATTGAAAAATATAGAATACCTACGGAGCCATTAAAGCTACACTGTCTAATAGAAAACTTCAATAAACTTATTCACAGTGGTTTCTTTAACATCCTTCTTAAAAAATACAATTTCAATTAATGGCAATTTGCCTCTAACTATTGGAGCATGTTCTTCTGGAAGCATCTCTTCCCACAAATAAACCAAACAGAGAGGGGAGAATGAGACTTAACATACAAGTTTCCACAAGTTGTATCAACATCCAATATCTGCTTTGGGTTTTAAATATAGATATCTAAGAATACATAATGACTGTGTTCAAAAATAGCAGCAGGCAAGTTCCATTAGCTCAGAGAAAATAAAGGCATCTCTACATAAATTCAAACACCTTTTTTTTTGGCACCACAAGACACGAAAAACACATTATGTGATGAGTAGGTGTTTAATTGCTCCAGTACTTTGACTAGATCTGTATAAATACAACTTGTATTGTCATATATAGTGTGAACAATAATTTATAAAGAGTTTCCTGGGCTATATTAGGAAAGCACATTACACATTAATAGGCAAGCTAGGCTACACATATCAAAAGGAAAAAGAGAGTAATTTGTCACTTTCCAACAGGTGCTAAAAGCCAAACAACAGAATGATACCTGCTGTACTCTGAAATATGCCCATTTTCCTCAAGCAACAGCTGTTTGCCCAAAGAACCCACTCCAACTCTCCCAAGAGGCAAAGCCTGACGTTGCAAAGATGAGAAGGCAGTGTAGCAGTCCAGTACAAACACCTGCTGACCTGTTCCTCCCTTCCAACTCCATGTGAAGGTCATCTGAGCCTCAGCCAAAATCCTGCACCCCACAGAGAAGTCAAATGAGGAACATAAAGTACCTGAGGTTTGTATTTTATAGCAGAAGTTCATAGAAGTGTCCTTTTGTTCTCTCAATATCTGCAGAGTCCCTTGGCTTTTCAACTGTGTATATAACTATCACTTTGCTTTGCTTGATGTAAAGACACGCTGTTTTGGTTGACATATACCAAGATTTTAAATATACAGCCCTGGAGGTCATAAAATTTGGCAGCAGCTATTCTCACAGTGTTATGGCAAGCCCCAATACTCATATGTCAGGTACTGTTAACACCATTTCTCACCAAACAGTTCCAAGCTAACCTGAGAATCTGCAGAAAAAAGGGAGGCACAAAAATTGAATATATGGCAAACTTTATATAGGTGAGAAGAAAAGCCTATGCTGACTGAGACATTTACAGGCACATTTTCCTTTATTTCAAGATGAGAAAAAAAGTGTTTCAGGGATGTCTTTAAAAAGAAAATGTTGGGGTTTTTTCTGAACTGCCTGCTTTTCTGAAACATTAAAATGAAGGTTGTTACTCTGACCCTCTGGCAGTGCTGATGCTCACAGAGAAAGGAGGCGAGGCACGGATGCCACAGGACAAAATGCTTGCAGCAGGAGGCCTGATCCAAAGTTTGGGGAAGCCAAGAGAAGTCTTGCTCCCGACCTCATGGCTTGTTGGATCAGGCCCAGGGAGTGCAGGAGCTCGTTCCACTGGCTCCAGGCACGGAGGGGAAGCTGTGCACACATAAAGCAGCGCTGTGATATGGCTGCAAAAAGCCCAGGAATAATCACATAAGAAGATACTTCAAGAAATGGTAAAGAAAGAGCTTTGTCTTGAGGTTCTGGGAAGATTTCTGCCACTGAAGTAATTGCTGTATTTTAAGCAATAAACCGCCGTTTAATTGTTACTGTATCTACAGCACAATCTACAGGACAGTTATTTTTTTTGTGGTTGGCTGTAATCTGCAACACATTCTACAACTGCATGGGGAAAAATAACTGCTTAACACTTATTTGAGGGCATGTGTGTACTCCAAAGCTTTAAAAAAAGCTGTATTTTTTAATGGTTTCTAGAGCACAGGAAGAAAGCACTGACAAAGGTTTCACATTTTTCCAGGGTTTCCATTAAAAAAAAAAAAAAAGAAAAAGAAAGAGAAGCACGTTCATTGAGGGGCTCTGCGTGAGCCTGCAGCAGCGAGAACTACCACAGCGATCCAGATGGAAAACGCATCTCGGCCTCCACACTGCTCTTACAGGTTTTGACTTGCTGAAGGTGGGTGGGCAGAACTCAGAGAATTTGGCACCTGCATGACCAGAGAGTCTGTAAAGTTAGCAATTTGGCTGTACTGATGATGAGGAATGTTGAATAACATTGTGACCAAAATCAACTGCCTAGGTCAGGCACATACACGTGCAGCTTTTTCCTATATTCTGTACATCCTACGTGGTTTCTAAGGGGTCTAAATACCAGAGGAAGTAAGTGCTTATCTGTCAAAGAGTCAGGAAAACAGAACAACAAAGGTGGAAGGGATTTTAAAAAATTCTTTTGCTGTCCTACCCCCAACTGAGAAGAGCTTGATGCTTCCTCTTACTCCCAGCTGTTCCTAGTGCATTTGGCTTTAATCAGGTGCAGGGCAGGAACTCAACATCCTGTTGCCTTGCTCTGATTAGGAGGAGTCAAATTCTACAAATTGGCAGATTTCTTCTTTTAGTGCTCCTTATTTGATGAATCATTTGTTTTAAAGTATTTGGAAAGGGCCATTACAGAGGCAGTGGACCCAGCTTGTTGCTGCTTCCAAGTCTATTTATAACTGCAGCTCTAAGGAGTTTGGGCAGACTGCAGTTTCTTCTCCTTAACACACAGAAAGAACCATCCTGTGAAAGCAATGGCATGAAGGGGCAGGGATAAAAAGCCCGAGGCACCCATAAGAGGCAACATGATCATAAAAACAAACAGAAATGTGACCAGAAGCTGTGTCTTTGAGGTTAGTGATATTCCCTTCAATGTCCATTCTGAATAGCATCAGACAGAATATTTAAGTGATTTAAGCTATTTCTCTATCCCTGCATTTTACTCCTTTCATACCAGGATTTTACAGCCATCATAGAACTGACTGAGCAAAGCCTGCCTTCCCACACTGTTAGCAGTAGCAATTCTGTAATTCTATAATTGTTGAGGATAGTCACTTAATTAGTTGATACAGTTAAAGATAGCAAAATTTTTTTTTTTTAAAGTATTTTCTGTCCAAGGTAAGATAATGGCTTCCCTGACAATACAGTCTAAAATACACTTAGAAAAGATGTACAGAAATCAAATAACATGACCATTAAAGGTATTTCCCCTCCCCTTCAGCACTGAAAATTGAAACGACAAAGGAACTAATGTTTTACTCCCATTCCTTTTCACTTTTTTTTTCCTCTCCTGTTTTAATTTGAGAGAAGTCAGTCAAAGAAGGGATGACACTCCACCCTGCCCAAGCACAGGATTTCCTCTTCCTTCTTTCATTCTGCTTTGCATTCTCACATTTAAAAACATAAAAATATAAGATGCTGACTAAAATGGAAGTGTACTCGATTGAAGAATAAACTTTCAATATTAATCTTATTGTTTATAGAGGGATCTTTCTCCTAAGGGAGCACCCACATTCATTAAAAACAGTCTGAAAACTACAAATATCCAAGTCTGACTTAGAGACCAATCAGTTTGGGTTCATTACAAAGCAAGGAGTTGCTGGAAAGGTCTAGTTTATATGTTACTAAAATTCTTTGTAACGTTGAGACTCTGCTTTAAGTTTTTATCAGCTCCTCATTACAAGCTGCTGCCCAATTTTATCATAAATCACATGTTTCATGTCTGTAATGATTCAGACTATTGTGTTCCACTCAGAAGTTTAGCTCTTGTGTTTGCTAACTAGATCTGAACTGTATAGCAAAAAGTAGATGAAAGGACTACATCTACGCTTCAACAAACCAACAATTGCTCCTAAGAAGGCAGCTCCCAAGTAAAGATATGCCTGGTGCAGCCAAGTGGTCAACACCTGACAATCTTGAAACCCTCAGAGGAAAAGTGAGATTAAGACCTCTTAGCTGCAGCTCTCTTCTGATAAAAAGCAGCTGCAATACAGAGACAACTACAACTAGTAGAAGAAAAATTTTCCAGCTCCTGACCTGCACTCTCAGCTGGGTCCTTCATGTTTAAAAAGACTTGAAGTTTGCCATGGGGCAATAAGGAAAGCAGTGTGGTGCAGTGTTTCAAAGAGAAGCTAAAATAATTTTCCAGATCATGTCTGTCCCCCACATTTCAGATACACAGACAAACAAGTTACAGGAAAAGAATCTTCCAGGGCTCCATCCACTCTTATTGATAATTCAGGGTTGAAGAAAACAGACTTTAGGAGCAATGAGAACACAAATTACCACACAGAAAAATAAAGATAACTGGTAGGAGATGCTTCCAGCCCCTCTCCTCTTTTGTTATGGGAATAACTATTAGAAGCAAGGCTGGTTGCCAGTGCTACCAGTCTGCAATCAAGAAAGCAATGTAAAAAGATATTTTATGAAACCAAAGCGCAGAACCACTGTATGTAAACTTCAAAAACTTGACTTCAAAGAAACTGATTAACATAATTTCAAAATAAAATATCAAGGTATATCCCCACCTGTATCTCAGTGAAAACTAAGCAGCTACTTATTGCCATTTCATCATTTAAAAAAATCCTATCTATTCACCTCAAATATAAGGCTGGTCAGTAGCAGAATACCATATTAACTTTATTTACTTTGCATTTAAACTCATTTGTTTATGATAAATTTTCATTATAAAAGTAGATATTTAATTTTGGTATTTTTATCTTTTTCCAAGAGTAATATTTCCTCATTTCTATAACTGATTTCTGTCAACTGATAGATTAAAAAAATATACAGATTATATTTAAAGATTGGTCATAAGAGTTACTCTTGTCCTGTTGTGCATATCAAAATCAAGCTTAATTGCAAACTGTATTCCTGTTCACTTTCAAAATGTGCCAGATTACAGGACATTTTTGATATTTGGGGTCTTCTGGGTTTTCTTTTTGGTTTTTTTTTTCACTCAGAAGCTCTCAGTAAAATACAAAAAAAAAAATCAAGAACCAAAACCAGGAGGAGAGGGGAGAGCTGCAGGGGTTTGGGCTTTTTCAGTTGGAGTAGAGCCTCAAGAACAGGAAGGAGGCAGTAATGTCCTCAGCATTTCCAAAAAGGCTGAAGAAATTTGAGAAGACTTTGCTACTCTACATTCTTTATAACATGGCAATACAAATTGCAAAAGTGTATTATCAGCCTTATTACATTAATTTCAAAAAATTTTTGAGGCCTCTTTCCTGCCATAAAAGGTATATTTAGAGGTTTGGTGGCCTTTTATGTTTTGTTTCGTTTAAACAAGTGCATAATTTAACCATCGGGAATGTATGTATTTCTTCAGATAAAAATGTACACAATGTTTTACATGATTAAACGAATCATTAAAATATTTACTGACACATAGCAAAGGGAATATTTTCTTTAGAGCCAGCACAATACACTTGGTAAATAAATACATTATTTCATAAATGTACCTTATTTTTATAAATCTCTTTTGCTGACAGAATGAACAGGCTCTGTAAGCCAAGACAGCCAGCTGGCTAGATTTTTACATCCCAGACCATTAAGCTAATCATTCACAAGGACCCTGGAAGCATTTAAAATGAAAAGTACCGATTTTCATCAGTGTAGGTCAAATTCAAGTCCTGAGTATGAGTGCAACATCCTACACACTCTACAGCAAGGCTCCTATTCTTGAAACAGCAGCAGCACTACTCCCTGCTGACCTCATCTAAACGGGAAAAGCTTTCTTGTTTTCCGATCCACTGAAGTGACCTCTCCAGGCTGTTGAACAAGGCTCTAAGAACTGAAATTTATGTTTCAACACTGGCAATTCTAGCTCAAATCATCTGGACTTGTATTCTGAAGGATATGTATTCTAAAACCAGACATTTTCTAATATTTAAATTTGTGGGGAGTTCTTCTGAAACCTTCACATACTTACAGCCAGGTCCATATGGTAATGTTACATTGTTGAATGAATGAATATTACTTTTATACATACACACAGCATAAGATCCAAATACAGTATCTTTGCACACTCCAGTTTTCTTCACACTGAACAAACTTCCTACAATAGTTAAAGCCCTAAGTCATATTTAATAGTCTTTACACATGCAAACTACCAGCTGGCCTGAGCTGTCTCTTCCATTTAGGAACCAGAAAGCAAAAATAACAATATTTCCCACATTAAATCTAAAAAAATAAAATTATTGCATTACAACTTCAGAAATCATAGAGATTTGTTTGATTGAAACATTCCAAACATTTTTCTTTAAAACATATGATGAAAGACATGAATCCTTCTTAAAGGAATTCTAAAGAACATTTTCCTTAAGGACCCCCATCACACTCCTAAGAACTGGGGGTGGGAGGGGGGGGAGGGAATATCTTCTTCTTTTTCTTGTTTTCCTTTCGCATTAGAGCAAAGAGCGACAGAAGTGTTAAGGTCAACAGCCAGTCAGTTTGTGCCTCACACACGCACACCCATTAGTGAAAAAGGATCTAATAAGGTATCTGTCTCACCATGTGGGGGTGAAGAAGGGGCAGAAGGGCACATGGACTTGCTTGGCTGCCAGCACCTTACCTGATTCCAGAGCAAACACTCGCTCAAACCTGTTAAAGGAACAGCCCTGCTTCAACAGCAAACTTGCACTATCTGCAGCCAGGTCAGGATCTTGCCATGAGTTAATCACCCACCAACCACCTAACCAGAAAAGTCTCCTCCAAACCCCATGTGCAGAAGGCAGCTGTTCCAAAAGGTGCATCACTGTCATTCAAGAAGGCTGCCATATATTTTGTCACGTACAGGTTGATCACAAAACCACTCCAGTGAACTCACAGCAAGGAGGCCATCGCAACACACATTTCAAAACTGCATCCTTTTCCAGCAAGGGTCAGAGAAACCTGCACAAAATTCATGGAGGCACATGTTTTTCCATTCTCATTGTTCGCTTTTTTAAATATAGTCCTGGAATGCTGGCACCAGGACCCAGCTGTTGCCATGGACTTCCACTGCAGGTTTGGGAAAGTCACTAAAGCTAACAGGTTAAGAGCTTTGCACCCAATTATAACATTTCTGTTGATTCCAGTGGGTATAAGACTTCACCTCAATCCCATTGTTTTCTCACTATTCTGTAAAGAATAGGAAGAATTAATTTTCTCACTATTTCTCTTTATACTGCATATTGAAACCATTTTGTATTTATTTTTTTTCTTTTTTTCATACCTCACCCACACCACTTGTAGTGCCTTTGTCCCTATAACAAACATCCCAAATTCTTGGCTGATGGAGTAGCTCCCACCTCAATGTATTCTCAGAGGTAGGTGGAGAATGGAAGTCCCCTAGGATGAGGAAATGTTACTGTGCAGGTTTCACACTTCTGGAGAAAGTACCTTAAGCACCAGGCTTTATACAGAATAAAGTAGGATACTATTTCAGCTAGGGTTCTGAATAAAAGTGGTTATTACTATACAGTTAACAAAATAAACTTTAGTAAGAGGCAATCAAGCACTTTCTCTGATTCACCCTCTAGGGCAGAATCCCTCTCCCCAGTAATTAACAAGGCACCTATGGAGGTCCCCTCCCTGGGCAAAAGTCAGGAGAGGGTAAAGTATCTATCAGTGTTGTTACCACTCTCTAATGTTTCACACGTGTGAACAGTCCAGTTGATGGTATCACTCATGCCTACAAATGCATCTCAACAAATCTGGGCCAGGAAGAATCCTCATCTCACCTTGGAAGGCTCTGGGAGTCCCAGGCAACTCCAGAGAACCTGGTCTGAGCACAGACACAAGTCTCACTTCAGAAGGCACCCTTTAAAAGGATTTTTAAAGAAAATATTTATGAATTGCCTACAGATAGGTTCCATAGGATTAAAAAAAAAAAAAAAAAAAGAAAACCTAAAAAAACTCCCCCTATAACAAATTGACAAACAAAGCCACCAGAAGCAGCCTAGTAAATTTACAGAAAATGTACTTAACAAGTTTTTATTTAATATGCATTCATCTCTGATTAGTGAAATACTGTATCAGTCATGAAAGAGAAACTACCTACAACCTAACTTCTATCCAATTAATTTAATAATGCTATAAATTCAGTGCCTGTGAAATTAATCTCCTCCACATTAACTGATCTGCCATAGTCAGAAAAAATCAAGCACAAGTAGTTCACAGAAAGAGTAATTTTTCTGTTAAAGTTAAATCCAATAAAAGGACATTAATAAAGAAAAAGTAAATCTATGTAAATAAACATGTACTGGAATGTACATTTGAAATTTCAAGAGAAATGTTGTAGCAGTACCTGACTATATGTTGGTGCTCGTATACAGAAAAGGCATGGGGTAGAATTTTGCATGTAGTTGAATATATTGGGACAGTTCTTGGTTATATGGATCAAAGGAAAATAAATACAGTATTTTATGAAGAATTTAGAAATCCATAGGGAAAAGCTCTGTGCAAATGTAGCAACTGCCCTTAGATGGCTGTGCAAATAAGCCCTGCTCAGTTACTCCCTGGAATTCAGCTCCCCACAGGCCATCAAAAGGCATACCACACTCAACTGGACTTTCACATATGCTTTATAATGGGAAAATATTACATGCTTCCCAATTTAATTAGCAAAGAAATTTTTTCTCTTCACTTCCAAAGACAGCTCATGTAGCTGCACCGAACAGGGAGTCAACTAAACAATGCAACTTACTAGCATGGGACAAAAGGTCATTTGGAAGGGATGTGCCTTTAAGGACTTACAAAGGCTTCATCCTCAGTCCTGTATTAAAAGAGGAAGCATATCTCAGTAAAGGAAGGATGCCCACTTTAAATAAGGAAATGAGTTTGCAGGATGTACACATGCTGCTTTCTATTAATGATAAGCAAAGTCTACAGAAAAAGCAATAGACTGCTCCAGCTTTGGCAGGAGTCATCTTCTTGTGGATTACCTGTAAAGCACTTTAAAATAAACAGACTGCAAATAAATGTCCCCAACCTCTTTTTTAAACTGATTTATGTATGTATAATGGGGATTAACACACTCTGATTATTATATTCTGTGGCAAGATATATAATTACAGACTGAAGATTTTACATGCAGGCCAGAGACAATAGCAGTGGTTTGAGGCAGCAAGAATTAGTGGTTGCAATATTTTTTCTCCTTCAAGCTGAACTTCGTAGCTAGAGAGACTAGCCAGGCTTAACGTCTTCTAAGGATTTGTAAATTTCTCTCTTTAAGTTTAATAAACCATCAAAAAGTGATTAGTATTTTCCATTAAAAATCTGGATTTGTTTAAACATGCAATAAAAAATGAATTCTGTTTTGCAACAAGAATGGACTATCTGACCACAAATTTTAAATAAAAATAGAAGGTATAGAATGTTTTGCTATACTCTCATTTCACTCTTCTGTGAGCGCATATTACTTGATCACTGAAGCTCAAGAGAATGCCTATCATGCATAGAGTTCCAGGAAAATCTCTTTAAGACTGAAAAAGGCCATAAGTAACCATGCACAGAAATCTTTAGTATCAATGTAATTGGTTTAAAATATACATACACACACCTACATGCACACATTATTTAAAGAAATATGCAAATCTCTTTATATACACATTCAGATTCAGGTAGAAAGGTGAGGTCACTGCCCTTGAAAAAAAACAAAACAGTTAATGCAAAAAATCAAGTTTCCTATCGCCCTTCAATAATGACAGGATTTGGTGCTGTCATCCATTATTATTATTATTACATCATAAAACATTTTGAGTTTCATAGGATGATTTTTTTCCTGCCCCCTCCAGAGTCTTTAGGATGACCACAAATTCTGGGTGGCATAGCCATGCAGAAGTGGGCATCCTTCCAAACTCTGAGCAGGCACAGCCCAGTTGGCTCACAGCTGGTTGAGAGAAGCAGGCAGGCTCATTCCCTGTGCAGCTTGGACCATCACAGCCAGCTGGGCCCTGCTCCTGCTCTGTCTGTGAGCCACTTGGCACATCCAGGCTAAGAGCTCCTTCACAAATGCCATGCACTGCTTCTAAGATAAACATCGATGGACACTTCAGTGGAAATTCACCTCCGTGTAGCCAGCAAGAACAAGAACTCCTTACCCCACAAAAATCAGTCTCTTTCTCTTCTTTTCATTTCCCTTTCTCACTCTTTTAAGACATATTCCCCATCCAGCCTTCAAAACATTAGTAAGCTGCATGAGGAAACCATCGTGGCATGGAGTTACGAACAACTGCATATTAGGATGGCCATAATCCTTATTTATCCTCTTCCACCACGTCGCAGAAACAAGTGTACCAAAATCAGGAGCATAGGCTCAGACACACACTGAATACTAAAAACTCAGGAATACCACAAGCTTTTTTCCTCAGGTGCCAGAGCCTGACAGTTCTGGCAATGGTGCCAGAATCACACACAACACTCTCATGTTATCTGAAGTGATTCTGGTTTTAAAGAAATAGTTTGAATAAGACTTCAAAATACCTAGCTCTAAAAAGAAAGAGTCTCATTAGACAAAAATCATTTGTTCCACCAGCCTTGGAGGTGTCAACATTTCCATAATACACTCGTGTTTAATCTTTATTATTCAGTTGTAAAAGTCTGCTGTTAGCCTGAAACTTGGCATAAAAACATTTTTTAAAAATTCAGCAAAAGTCAGACTGTGTATTATATTACATAAGTGTTTGGTTTTTTAAAAAGAAATAATTACCAGGATAAAGCTCTTCTGGGTGCTTGTGTAATTCCAAAACAAACAATTTTCCTTGAAAGTGTCTCCAGGTATTTATGGGAGAGAAGGAAAGAGGGAAATTAAAACTGACCAAGCAATTTCATTTATAAATATAACTTTCTGTATATATTTTTTTCAATCAAGTATTTATAAGGATTTCCAGCAAGCAGACTTTACACACATGCATGGCAACCAAATGAATATGGATAGACCACAACAGGTCCCAAGAGTTGTTACTGTCTATTGGGTCAATAATATGCAAATCGAGAAGGATTTACAAGCTGGACCATAATGGCTCCTCAGGACCCATTACTTTCCGATGGGTAAATAATACATGTTTTCTAAACTATTGCCATGCCAAAATATGTGTTTGCCCTTCAGGCTGTAAAAGTTCCAAATAAACCAATAGGATTTGTCAGATAAATAATACATTTAAAGAAGCAAAATACATGTTTAACTAAACAAGCAATGCACTTAAACACTGACTGAATGATGAATATAGATGCCCATAAATATTGCATATATTTAGATGTTTATTTGGGACCAATGAGCAAGAAAAAACAAAGAAGTTACTAAGGATGAGGGGGGTTTTCTCCCTCCTGAACATATTTACAGACAATTCTTTGAAATATTCATCAGAAATTAAACCCATGCAGACAAAGAAAGTGAAAGCTACTGAAACTGTGTGCATACAAGAAGCAACTACAGATATCACAAACTTTTAGGGTTCTAAAGGCTGTCACACTTCTCAAGTTGCCTGCATTTAATGGGACGCTATTAAGCCATTTTCCTGAGCATGTCTCAGGATGCTGCTCTCTGGACTGTCTGATCTCACACTTTCCTCTCAGCTTTGGATGAAGAATGTGAGCAAAGCTAGGAGGAAAGCACAGATCAAAAGTGTGAGAATTAACCTGATGATGGCTGGGAAATGCAAACCCAGTGTTTGGGAAGGAGAGATAATGCACAGGGATGGTGCAGAGAGCACCAAGGAGGAAGGAACAACAAAAAAAACCCAGAAGGGAAGAAGCTGATGGCAAAGACAAAAGGCAAAGAAGGAAAGATGAAAGGACATGAAAAGATCATAGGCAAGAGGAAAAAAAAACAAACAAAAAAACCCACCAAAGCAGGACAAGATGTCCTGCAGAATTTGAGATTCTGCAGAGAAACTTTTGCCTCTACCAGAAATTGTGAGACGTAACTGAACAATGAACAAAGATAGCGAGTTGAAGTATAGTATCAAAATCAAGCTTGAGAAGTACTCAAATGGCCCACCTTGAATTTGGACATGCATTTTCTGGGGACATTTTAAATGCAGAGGCAGTCCTGCTTATTTTATGACATAAATTCATCTGATGTCAGGAATGCAAAAACATGCAACGCTCCTTTATCTCACATAGAGACAACACAGTCCAGTCATAAAATTACTGGTGAATCTTAATTGAAATTAACCAAATTACAGAACAGCGTGGTTGTGACTAGCTGGATGAACGAATCAACAACTGCATTTAAAAGGAGATGAAAGTGCAGAAATGACCAGAAACAACAAAAGACAGACTGTAGTGGTGAAAGGTGCTGTGAAAGGAGCACAGGTGATGGAGTCTCAGAGCCCCTGCTTCCAGGAGAGCTCTAACTTCAACCAGCAGCAGGCAGCTAAAAGAAAAGTGGTTCACAAGGAATTCAGTGTTATTTTTGTCCTACAGCCCAGGTAAACCTTTACTTTGGGTGAGGAGGGGATAGATATTGAAGCAAGCCAAATGCTTGAACAAGACCTACATTTAGTCACAGCAGCAAAAACGTTCTTCTGTTTCCCTTCGGCTGTTTGGAGAGCACTTCCTAAAGGGAAGGTGGTGGAGCTTGTACTGCTACCCTTCTCAAAAATTAACCTGCTGAATAAAGAATTTCTTTCATATCTGCAGGAGTAACAAAATGAATGAGATTCTCCAAAGGGCACTTTGCAACCCTTTGTGTCTTAAGCTAACAAGAATTATTGAAACAATAGGCCCGGGCAAATCATTGCTTGTTCACTGCTCCAGATACAAAGGAAATTCTGTGTTCAATCTCTACTTCCTTCAGCAGCACTCAGATCTCA
This sequence comes from Rhabdornis inornatus, assembly GCA_013397075.1. Taxonomy (NCBI): domain Eukaryota; kingdom Metazoa; phylum Chordata; class Aves; order Passeriformes; family Rhabdornithidae; genus Rhabdornis; species Rhabdornis inornatus. Next base: position 299,844 of record VWZS01004878.1, read on the forward strand.
CCTTTGACATTCAACAGAATATGAAAAGGAATTTTGTCTCTAATTAATTTTTTTAGCAGTTTCTTTATACTGCAGGGTAATATTTTAGCAGCTAAAATAGTTCATATTTTATAATAAATAACATCTGGTGATGCACTGGGGAATATACCGCTTTATTAATGTATTTGCCCTGCAAAAAGAAAGATGAGATTGTTGTGTTTTGACAAGCTTTTAAAAAATAAATTAATGGTCATGCTCTGGGGTATAAAAAAGTTTCAGCTTAGCCTCCACCTCTCACAACTTGTCAATAATAAAATCACCAGGGAAAAATTAAATAATAAATTTTCTTTTCTGAAAAACATATTAATCTTTTCTGGAGAGCTCTCAAGTTAACAAGGTGTTAATTAAACTCTAGGTGTATTGATGCAACATCCAAGCACTTGTGTCCAAAGGAATCTACCACCACTCACAGCCATCTTTATACAGCATGCAGAATCATGGACAGTCAACCCTCTTGAAGACTTTTACTGTGCTTTAAATACTCTTGAGAACAGCCTCCTGCATGGTGTATATAGCTCACAAATACTGTTCAAAGATGTTGGATTTAGCACTAGTTTCAAAATTAGATGAATTAATCTATCAGGAAAAAAGATTCTCTGTCAGATTTAAATCTTTCCAATTACTAGCTCAGACATCATAAAAGAGGGGGTGGTAACAGGGGACTAAAAAAATGGTAGGCTAAAATTTTATTTTTAATATCTAAAAACTACCAGGCATAAACAAGTTAGATGTAGATCTTACAACCAGTAAACAACTAAATTCTCTACGATCTGCTGGGCAGGGAGGTAGAAGAGATGACTTTCTGGATCCAAAGGTCACTTACCTAAACTTCTGGGTTCACCAAGTAGCATCACTGTACTTTCTTGCATGGCCATGATTCGAGGTGTGCCAACCTGCTATAATCCACTGATTTCCCAAGGCTGTCACCTGGCACTCCAAACACTCAAAACTCCTGGGAGTTGCCCTTACCCTTCAATGTATAGCTATTTAAAATTACATTCACCTTCCCAACACAATCTCTAATACTCTGAAATTTCTGATGGAGTTGTATCAGTCTGAATCTCAGCAGAAAAATCCTGCTCAATCCCCACTGTGGCAAGTCCCCTGTTGTTTACTCACATTATTAAAAAATTACAATTAACTTAAAAAATGTGTTTGGCTACTGAGGTGGGTCCTGGTCCATAATCCTTCTTCCTTGCCCCTCTTGCTTCCAGTTTTCTGTCTGGAACTCACCCTAGGGAGGAGACTGTTGTGACTCACCTGAAGATGGTCCTGTCTTAATGCCATTTCATCTAGACTCCTCATTTGGTGACCAACTGGGATATTTTCCTTTACGGTTCTATTTCAAAGTTTAGGATACCTGTCAGTTTTATTTATGTGATACATGTATCTAGTCTAAACTAAACTTTTATAAAACCATTAGCTAGAGTTAGTTACATGTGCATCAAACCCATGAAACACATGAACCACCAAATCAAACAAATTTGAGAGTGCAATGGAGAAACGAAATCCCCACATTCAAACCACTACACCGGCTTTGAACATCAAACCATCTGGATTAGGATGTAAAAAATTGTAATTAGTTGTTCTTTCTGCTTTTCCTAACCTTTGAACACTGTTCCTCTGAACAGACGATATTCACCTGCCTCATATTTATCTCCTCCTGCTTTCAAGGTATGATACACACCTGTAAAATGTGGTTGAGCATCTGAAATAAAGAGCAGTAAAGCAATCCACAGAAGGTGACCTCTCCTTGGCATGAGGGCTGCTAACAACTCACCCTGGGTAATTAATTCTCCTGGTCTATACAGTTAATAAGAATTAAACTGAACACCTCCATCAATTTAAAAGCATACTAAGTTAATGTATGTTGTTGATAACTATGTGAAGCTCTTTAAATCAGCCAGAGATAGCAAAAATTACTATAGCACAGTTGATTTCAGGTAGTGCTTGGACCACTTCCTTGCAAGGGCTGTGTCCAATCACATCTATTGCAGCAGTTATACCATACCAGTACCTGGACGGGGAACATTGTGGGGGACATTCCACAAAAACACTGAGAAGTTACACTGGGAAAAATGATAAATGATCTGTACTGAAACACTATTTCAGGAAGTATCTAGGCAGGAAGCTGCCAGCAGATACACCTTCTTTCATGTAAGAGGTACCTCAATAGCCAGAGATGCCTGGGCCTTTTTGGATACTGGTTGTATAGCACCTCATCCTAGGTAAAACCCTTGCAAAATATTTCTGCTGTAGCAGTGTAAATCTCTCCTGTCCAGATTTAGTCTCTGATAGCCTCAATCACTGTTTCAAGCTGGTGTAAGCATATTTTCACATTATTCCCCATCTTGCAGAATACAAGATTTATGAAGAGTCACATCAAACAGTTCAGGTGAGCTCCTTCGATTAATATGAAATGAGCATTTTAGATGTTTTTTGGAAGTCTTTCAGAACCAAGACATTAAAAGAATGCTATTTAGTAAACTTATCATGGGTCAAATAATCAGTACTAAAATTAAAGTTCTCCACTCTTCCACATCTCTTATTAATTTGCTACGTTCAAGGAAAGGAATGAAAACACTGTCTGGTAACAGAATTCATTTGCACAAGTTTAAAAACTGATACATAACTAATTAACAGGATTTCTCATACTTCTGTCAAAGTAAACCAAAATAAATTGGTTTAGACGTCATTTGTATCCCATGCAAATGCTGAAATTCTGAACAAGTTGAACATTTAACACTCCCTCCTCTTTTTCTCTCTCCAGGAAAACCCTTCTGATGACAGATTTTCCTCACGTAGAAAAGCAGTTTTGGAAAGTCATCATAAAACTGTTCCAGGAGGAGCCATGAACCACAACCTGAGACTTAGCTTTGCCATCAAGGTGACCAAACAGAAGGTATTCAGAAGACTGCAGCACGAGATTCAAAACACTCACAGTGGTGCAGAGATAATCTTCTCTTGGGCTGTCTCTGGTCTGCAAGGTGAAGCATTATGCTGTAGCATGCCAAAAATCAGCATTCAGTCAGCAAACTTCACCCAGCAGAGAGACATAAAAACCTGACAAGCTTCAGAGGGACACTGGAGCCAAACCTGGCCTCATCAGCACCCCGGCAGGATTTGTCCTGGCAGAACGGCATTCCACTCCTGCCACTTGCCTTCTGCAATTATTAATCTCCTGAGGACTGGGGCAGCTTGGAAGTTTTACAGAGCATTTATGAGCTCGAGGCCAGTGCACAAGGTAAGGGGGAGGAAAGGGGAGTGGAGCAGCAGGGGCCAGGGCAACACACCAACCCTTACTCTGGTGGAGACCTCAGTGCTGTGGGTACCCACTGAGAATGAAGAAGGTTTTCAGCAAGTAACATCAACTTTACTTGGAAACTGTCCTTCTGTATTAGCCTCTGGCTAATACAGGAGGTGATTAGTAAATACCCAATTCCATCCCACACACCTCCCTCTAGCACAAAACTAAAGAAACCCTTTGCTATTCCTCTGGTTTTTAATCTACCCAAGACCCTCTTAATTACTGGGGGGTCTCTTAATCTACCCTGCCACCCCACAGGTCTCCAGACACTTGGGTTTAGGTCTGCTGTGCTGATCCCTCACATTCCCCACACTGGACCTCTGTTTTCTGATGTCTCCAGGCCCAGGAGCAGCTTGTGGGAAGCTCAGCATTTTCACCATTGCACTCAAATTCTGAAGAGCAGTCATGGTTTTAAGTCTTTCTCCACCACTCTCCCAAATTCAGTGCATTTCCTAAGGGTTAGGCTCACCCCTACGAAGGCTAGATTTTTAACTTGTGCTTAAGTAAGAAAGCAAACATTGACAGAAATTAGTTTCCCCACTCTAAATGTGCTCTGAACATGCCCCTCAAAAATTGTTCAAACTCAGTCTGCCTTTGAATCTATTTCTATTTCCCACATAACCACATTAAAGAATAGAATGGGAATAAATAGAAACATAAGCACACACATTCAAAGCCCATATCTATGTTAAGGATAACATAACTCATGGAAATACTGATTGATCTGGTCTGCTATATTAGCACTTGAAGCAGATATTCTGACGCTGTCCAGAAAGGGGAGATGGCAAAGGCTAGGGATTTGCCAGTAAGCAAAAATCCCCATACCAGTGGTCTGAAGTCCAGTCTGTGGATTTTGCATATATTAAATGTGTACACATACACACATGCTTAGCTGTAATGGGGAAAACAGCTTTTTTTTTATTAAAGAAAGCAAAAAAAAAAAAAAAAAAAAAAAAAAGCAGAACCTTGAAGTTGTGCTTGGATTCTTTTCCCTTGAAGCTTACAGGAAACAAACCCCAAACGTGAACAAACCCCATAACACAATGCTGTTCTTGTCATGAGTTCTGAATCAGCACCACAGCACATAGTGTATGTATTGAAAAACAGCTGTTAGGTGACAGACTGCTAGCTGGGAAGTTCAAGTTGAGTGAAGTGGTTAACCCACATCCCTTCCCCACTGATAAAGTGCTTTGATAAGCAGGCTGTACTGGTGAAAGCTAGCAAAAGAGCCAGGACTGAGACTTTCAGGAATGAATGTAAGACTTGTTTTGTGGAAGCAACCTGAAGCTCTTGCACAGCCCTCTCCACTTGTATTTTACTAACCCATCCTCAGTTACTTTTAGAGCACATTCCTGATCGCAGCAGAACCAATTCTTTGGTAAGTCAAAGCAATATCCTGTACATATGGGAAATAAAATCAGAAAGCTGCTAAGAAGTTTCCCTTATTTTTAATGTTTTATGAAAGTATTTTCTGCAGTTCAAAATGTTAGTAGTGGTGTAGCATTAAAAAAGGTCTGTATTGGAAAAAGCATGTCTGGAGTAACCACAAGCAAGAAACACATAGGCAGAATTTTTTCTTGTTTTTTTACTAACAGAAAGTAATTCAAGGATTTATTGGGATTAATTTCTGATCTCTGATCTTCAAATAAACATTTTTAGAAACAAAACTATTAAGTATAAATGTCATGCAGACGAACAGAAAACCCCCATTCTCCTTTTCACAAATCTTACATTTTATAAATATATTCATAAGCAGTGCTTAGTATAAAAAGGTTCCACTAATAAAAGGTATCTTCCTCTTAGCATGTCATCTGATTTGTCTAAACAGTTCCTACACACATACAAATTAATATTTCTATCCTTCCAATACAATAACATAAAATTTCAGTTTAGCTAGAAGCAGGCACATATATAAATATTACCTATATAATAAGGCTGAAAGATTGCTGAACTAGAGATATACAATGCCACGCTGAATATTTTTCTTCTACAACGTCCTGGTCTTGGTGTCTCTATAGCTCTGGCACTCAAACCCTTTGAAAATGGAAGAAATAAATTGCCTAGCCATTGTTGTTTCACCCAAAGGAACCACACTATTGCTTTAACATACAGTTAATCACCTGTCTTTGCATCGACATGCACGTTAGCCTGCATGTGGAGTAAGACATATTCCTAGATTAAAATTAAAGCTTCTTAACATGTATGCTACTACAAAATAATTTAAATTAACATCAGATTTTCTGCTGCTGATGCTGACAATTGTACAGATACAACAGCAATACAACATCAGCAGGAATTATTTCAGAAAATTTTAATAGTACTGTGGATGCACATTTTTAATAAATTTAAGTACTTTTTCTTTGCCTTTTGACATACCACTGTCTGATCAAATCTATCAGAAGTAATTTTTCTGTCTGCATTTAATTAAAAAAAAAGTAATTTCTAAATATCTACATTTAGAACATTTGCAAAAACATCAAAAGATTACTAGACAGGGAATACAGAAATACAGGTAGAATTCTGAAAAGCCGGTTAGGAATTACTTAAAGGAAAAATCCTACTAGACACCCTCTTCACAATTAGTAGCTAGCCAGACGTTTTTGTTAGCATACAGCATGTTAATTTTTAAGAAAAGCTAGGTGGAAGTGCAAGTGCTGAGCAGAATAGTAACAGTGCTCCCTATATTTTAACTAAAAGCATATGGTGCTAACATTCAGAAATTTTACAGTGTTTGTTATACTGTGTTCTTACCAAAAAAAGGGAGTGCTCAACCATTTTACTTCTTAAGTTTTCATAATTACCTTCATTAAAAACTTGGTACAGCAAAACCAAAAAGTGGCTGAGGTTTTTTGTTCCTTTTTGCACCAGAATAGAACAGAAATCTGAAGACAATGGATTGCATACAGGCCTAATTTAAAATCACTCTGTTTATTTAGGCAAAATAAGTCCCTGATGAACTGATTATTGTTATTCAAGCCAGCCAACTAATAGAATCGATTTTATATTGCACAGAGTAACAGAGATCTTACTGTACAGCTGGCAGTATGTGTACTGAAGGTTCTGAATACTCTATCATCTATGAAGGGTGATGCCTGTGTCTCCAGACATACCCTAAACTGTACTCTGGCTTCTTTTCAAGTGCCACCTGTCACTTCTTTTGAGTTAGATTTTTAATTCTAGCTCAGGGGCAAGTGCATTTTATATGCCAGGAATGAGGCCTAACAAGATGTCCTCTATGTTACTGTAAAACAAGCAATGAAGGGTCTCACCAGCTGCTTATAGGACTGATCATATTAGCAGGCAGGATGCTGTGCTCTTCTTGAAACTTTTGAGGTGGGCAGACCAGATGAGAAGGACCACCAAAATTCTGCTACTGAGAGAAGAAAATTCTTGCTGTCAGGCAGCACGTGTATCACTGAGGTAGGGTGGAAAAGAGGGAGCAGGACAATGACACTAAGGTCCTACTTCAGATTGATGTTCACTTGTGGAAACAGAAAGGAAGGACAGAGATACCCCCATTACTGTCAAAACCAAACCTTTTTTTTTAGGAACTCTGTTCTCTAGCAACTGTGAACTGGTTATGCCTGTAGCCTTCTGAAGTACTCATATCAAATGACCTGTGATCATGAAAATATCACCTTTTAACATAAAATACCATAGTTATTGAAGGACCAAAACAGAAGACAGACAATTTCCCTTTTTTCTTACAAATACAAACATGTTAAATATCTAGAAGAGGCCTAGAAAACCCAAAGTAGATCTTCTTTTGAGTCATCACAGTTTGAAGACCAAGATATTGGACTGGACTTAGATTTACTGAGTAGTCACAGCACATTATAATTCAGGGGAACATTCTGGTATCTAGATCACAGAGGGTAGCCCAGGCACCATAAGGGAAGCACAGAAAACACAGACTTGAATCTTCAAGGATTAGATTCTGTGAGAGACACAGCCCTGAGGACACATCAACACTGGAACAAAGCAGAGACCCCTCACTGATTCAAAAGGTAGTCCTGTAACCTAAGACAAAGAGGGTGACCAGCAATGCATTTGACCAGATGTATGTCTTGTTCTATAAGAGAGCTTTCTCATGAGATTTGTTTTCTTGTTCAACCAGCCATTTTGCTATCAAACTTATTCAGCTCCCTCCACAGAGTCAGGAGCTGTGTATGCCCCAGGAAAAAAAGTTACCCCACACAGGGATACTCTTTCTTCAACACAAAATATAAATGCTCACTTTACTGTTAAAAAAATAATTAAAAATTGAATAACTCAGAACTTGAGAACTACAGAAAACCCTAACTGCTGTGCCAACACAGGAGCTTTTATAAAACAGCCAACAAAAAGCCACAACAGAAAACACAACCCACACAACTTCACTGTCTGTCCCCTTCTCAATCTAACTCCTACTAACACAAAATAAAATTGCATGGGAAAGGCTTAAGCAGAAATTAAATCTTCAAATATTTTGCCATCTCACTATTTAATACATTTTAAGGGATAAACCAATGAAGTAAACAAAAATTTAACTTTCAAGAAGGCTACATATTTCTGTAAAAATGTAATTTGACAGCTATCTCAGCCTATATTGTGTTACACAAAAAAACAAGACACGCTACAAAGCAGGTTTTCCATCATCCTAGTGGAACACACACCTTTCAGCTCCTAGTTCTGAAGTTTAAAGCTTTCGTTGATGACAATACCATGCTTGGGTGTGAAATCTGCCCTCTACACATCATCTTGCAAGACAAGCCTCCCTACGTTCAAACCCAGCTTTCTACTCCAACAGACAAAGACCAGCTACTTGCCTGCTTATTCTGACAAGAATGGGTTTTACTACTGCAATAACTACAGAAGAAATAAGTAGTAAACCAAGTCCAAAAACGATAGAATAAGGATTTTAGTCCATTTTTTCACAGCACCTTTGTAACACAAAACTGTGCTGCAGCTTAGCACATATTTGATGGAATTAAACACAAATTAGGAATAGTGCACAGAGATTTCACAAATGCTCTAAAGACCTACCTAGAGACGCTTTTAACAAATAATGTGCCAGGTCTGTGACATAACCGTTGAGTTGTCTGATGGGACCTCTGGAATTAAGACTTAGAGAAAAAAATAACATATGCTTTTAATGACCACATGTAATCAGTTGAATTATGTGGGAAATGCAGCATGAAAGACACAGCTACATATAATTAAAATTTCAGTAAAATTAAATAGTTGTAATTCTCCCTTTGAAATAATAACTTCCCTAGTTATCTCTTCTTGATCTTATGCAAAGGAAGCACACATTGCAAAAGGTGCAATAGAAAGTTCATTCACAAAGCAGGCACAAGATTAACTAAATGTATTAATTCTATCTTCTACTGAACTACATATATAGCATACTCTGACAAGTACTCTTATTTTCTTCATGCTTCACTTCTGATTTTGACCTATTTTTAGTTTAATTTTATGCATTGAACCTCATAGAAATCTATCTTTTCTGAACAAATTAGAAAAAAAATTATGACATTGGCAGGATGAAGACCTCTTCCCTTCAAGTATGTTTGACTCATGTACCCTCTATAGAGTAAGTCCACTGCCCACATTCTTTCTATTTCTTAAGCCAAACAATTAATGATTAAGCTCTTTGTTACACTCTTAATCCTTCATGTAGAACCAAGGGTCTGCGCATGTTCACGTATAAAATTTCCACTGCATCAATGATAGAATAATAAAGGTTGGAAAAGACCTGTAATATTTTGAAAGCAGGACCAATTTCTATCAGATCAACCACAGGCATGTTCTGAATATCTCTAAGGACAGAGTACCAGTGTAATAAAGATAAATCTTATTTCATGTCTTTACAACATAGGAGAATATAGGAATAGGAGAAAGATGCAAAGTAAGCTGCAAAGAAAAAAAAAAGAAACATTTACTTACAAAAAGCAAAAATAACACCTCTTTCAGTGATGCCAGATCAGTTCCAAGATAACGAATACTGACTTTATAGTCTCCCAAGCAGCAACACTTCTGGTCTTCTGAAAACATGAGCTTGTCGGAAATTTCTCTGAAACTTCACAACTGAGTCTAATAAACACATTGAACTCAATTTGAGCTGAAGATGCTATCAAAACAAATGTTTTAAGTCATTTTTCACAGAATAAATGTATGCCAAGAAGCATGGGAAAAAAATCTTTAACTTACTAACTTACTTTTATTACTCATGAGGAAAATAAACCTGAAGATTAATAATGCTGCTACAGCCTATCATAATGACCTACTTCATTATCCAAGTCTAGATTCTAGATTCTCCAGGGTACTCACATACCTAACTTTCATGGAAATACAATTACTTTTACCAAATCTGGCCACAGGGAAGGAAGTTTCCTCCTGAAACAGAGTTTCAGATGCTAAAACTCAGCAACTAATTTGAAATCACACCTCCCCTTATCATACCACCAGTGTGCTCTTGTTCACACAAAGACGCAGGCTTGCTTCATATGCTCTACTCTCAGGTTTTGTCTTCAGCTCGTTTTTGTCAGACATTAACCATTTGTGAAGCCAGTATTTTCCATATTTGCGTTCTACTTAAGGCTGTTGGGGTTTTATTTTTTTGTTTTTTCTCAAGCTTATCTTAAAATACAGCTCAGTTTTTTTGCAAAATTGAAGCTAGGAAAACTTTTCCCCAATGTGTAATGGGTTTGCTGATCTTACCAAAAATCCATGCTTGCTAAGCGTTAAAACTTTCCAAATGCTAGCACTTGCTTATCATTAACAAGCTTGAGTAGTGCTTTGGCCCATAAAAATAGTTTCCAAAATCTCATCAAATCAAGACCAAACTCAGGCAGACCTAAGTAAAAGATGACAGTATCTGCAAACCAATGTGCCTGTTGAAGCCTGCAGAGTGAATAGATTAAAGGAGGAATATTTGGTGTCAGTCCATCTAAACCAGATTAATGTCTGTGTACCTCTTCTCACTTGGAAGACAACCGCTATCCCACTCTTCCAGTTCCTAATTCCAACTATTTGAACCACTGTTCCTGAAACATTCAAACCATCAAGAGATGGGGACTCTTCCTTAGGATCAATGGAAGTTTTATTAGCAGAAGTGATGTCTCCCAGCATCCCACCTTGGCACGATTATGAGGAAACAAATAGATGAGCTGGATTTAACCAGAGCACTTTGCTCAGCATCACCACCTCTCTGCACAGATATTGTTCTCTCCCCCGATCCCTGCTTCTGACCAGGGGTGGTCTTCAGAGCACAGCATGCCTGCACACAACTTCCATTCTCCCCACATCATGCTGCAGGTGCCTTCATCCTTTACTACATTAAAATTTACATTCTTCCCCCAGCTTCCCAGTAGCTGGTTGTCACTGTTCTCCAGGAATTCCAGTATTGCCATCATCTCCCTTGCTCACTCCTTCCTCAGATCACCAAGGGACAATGTAGGACTCAGCAAGAGAGGGAAAACGCAGAGAACATTATTACTCTGGACTCGCAGTCAGGAACACAGTTGGAACTCAGATGCTCCACAAGACAGGCTTAAGGCTGCTGGGAAAGGGATTAGGTAAGTTTTTCCCAATTCTTTTTTATAAATGCCATTACAATACAAAGGTTCCTTTCCTTTTATCATCCATACAGCAGCTGATTTAAACATTCTCCAAAAATTACTATTATATAGAAAACAGCAACATGGAGAAGAATGAACCAGCTCTGCGAAAGTTTAAAATTAAGAAGTTGAAAAGTGAGGTATATCCTTGATTACATTTTACTACACTTAACCTTCTTCAGTAATTAAAATCCTCCAATTATATTATATGCCTATAAAAAGTGGAATCCTGTAATTACCAAAAAAAAAGAAGGTAATTATCTCAATTAAGATAACACGATTTCCTGTTGGAGAGATACTTACAAACAAATAAGTCACAGCCCTAAAATTATCATTTTTGGCCATGAAAAGAAAATATTTGCAGGATATGAGAGTATTAGGTTGCCAGTTTACATTGACCCCAATTCCTGTGCAGTTTAAAACTAACTTTACCTCACTGCAGGGAGATGCTTTTCCAACAAACAATAACATGGAATGTCAGTAATGCATCCAAGAGACAAAAGGTTTTTTCTCCTCCCTTTCTAAGGGAAATCCCAGTCAGAATCCTTTATAAGGTGATTTTTAAAAACCAAACAAAAATATAAAACAAATCAGCCTTTTTCCAGCCTTTTAATTCTGATACATGTTTCAGTTACTGGCAAAGAACGTGTAGAGAGTATGATTTGCTTGGCTTTGTTACATTTGGGAAAATTCCAACGATTAAAAAAAAATAAATAAGAGTCAGAAACAGTTTGAATGTGTAACAAAACTGATACCCAAGTCACGCCCCAGATTACTGCTCTTATGCAATTGACATTGGCTAGAATCCATATAAAAACATACATCTTTTGGCTTCCTGCTCTGAAATTTACACTATCCCATTTCAAATCTGTGCTTTTATTCTTGAAGCCAGAGCAAGATTATCATACCACAGTGAGAATACCTCTGCAGAAACTCAACATAATACATTTGCAAACTATCCTCCCTTTTCACCCCCCCAAAAAAGATGATATTAAATTATAAACCTACTGTAGGACTAGTAAAATGATTATAAAACACAAATTGAAAAGGTGGGGAGAAGAACGGCAATAGATTCTACTTTTTTAATGGAATGTTTGAAAAAAGCAGTACCATTTGTCTGGCAGCTATGTTTATGATGCAGCTTTTAAAATCACACCTACTTTTCAAATTATCTTATTACAAATAAGATCTCTTATTACAAATGTAAACTAAATGTAAAATGCTGAGCAGTAAACAAAAGATTCAGCCTGTATATTTGCTAACTATTTTTCTTTGGGTGAGAACTGAACTAAACTGAAACACACCATTTATGCTGATACTGCACAGAGGTTTTGCACTGTCTCACAGACTTTGATGTTTTTTCACAGCCAAGGAAGGGTTTTGAAAGATATCAGCCCCACTTTTTAAAATATAAGCCTGCAACATGACAAGAAAAAATGTTAACAACCTATTCAATCCATCATAAAAATGCATCTATTGCATTTCAGTTTACATGACTTCTCAACCGTTTTACAGAATATTACATTCCTTTGCTGTGAATAGCAGTGGGTATAGATAATAGCTATTAACTCAGGGTAATCTATGTATCTGACTACTATTTTCAAATTTATTGTGTATTATATGCTGGAATAATGAAGCATTTCCAGAGAACAAAGCAACTTCTGAGCAAGCTGTGCAATAAAGGCAATATCCAACAATATTTTTATTCATCCCAAAAAATCATACCAATGAGAACCATGATTTTTATTGGAAAGTAAAAAATTTCCTCATATAGGCTCCCTTGGATAAATAAACAGATTTTTTTAAGCTTCCTTGGGAAACATAAACATGTTTTACTTAGTGCCCAGAGTTTTAAATATGTGAACACCCAATGCCAGGCATGAAAGACACAAAAGTCACTTCTAGCACTTCTCTTCCTGCTCCTCCAGCATGGAGAAGACCAGAGAAGAACAACACTTCTATAAATAAGTAACTTAGGATATTTATGGTGATACTTGTATTTGTGATTATACCCAGTTGATAAAAAAATGCAGCAGTCATACAATAAAACATTTACAAAGCCACATACCAAAAAATGGTCAAATACAACAATGACATCAAAGATAGGAGGTCAGCAGTTGATGGAGATTCTTCCTCTTGGCAGGAGGACAGCTGTATTTTATTTTTAATGTAGCAAACAAGCAAATAATCTCCACTCTGCCTTCAGGGCACGTTTTAGAAAGGGCAAGGAATACGAAGGGAAAAAACAACCTGAACTCTTACTGAGTGTATTTTTGGGTGCTGACAAATTTAAACATGAGAAGGGCCCATATGATCTAAATCTATGCTTGTTTCACTCACATCTCTGTAACTTATACATAATTGCTTAGAAATCACAGCACTGCTTTTCAAACTGACAGTATAACAAACTAGATAACCCTTAGCACAGGTTAAGAGTGAAAAAAATAGGTAAAGTTAATAGCAGATTTCTAGCATTAATGATTCATAGCATAGCAATGCATTGAAAAAGAAAGCTTCTCTAATAAAAACATTTTCAACACATTGGTACGGATACCTCCAGAGCCTCTCCAGACAAACAGAGAAAAAAACAGTGCAAAATTTGAAGTACTGATAGACAAGTGTAATTTCACAGAAATTAGTTTGATTTGGTCACTCTTAAATTATGCTGAAGTAGCTGAAACCAAGAGGTGATTCTATGCACAAGAATGACACACAGGCTAACCAAAACCAGCAAACTCTGTCAAGCCATTCACAAACTTTGCTACCAAACCCATATGGCAAGGAAGGCCACAACTAGACTCCTTTTGCTCATAAAATATCTTAATACAGATATTAGAACAAGTATTATATTTTACTTTCTATCTAATCCTTCAATGTTTACTCCATTACTTGATAATTATATTCTGCATTTTCAAGATGGGATGCTAAAAACCTAACTAATTCGAGTAAGGAGAAATGGAAAACAATTTTTGAGGTTATGTGCCACAAAATAGTACCAGTCTGAGTTAAACTCACAAGAAATATAGTCAAACTATTTAACAAATGTCAGGCAAGATGTATTTTGAGTTTCAGAAAAAATGCACACGTTAATAGTTAGAAGACTGCAAATATGTACCTCCATATCACCAAAATATTAAATCTGTTACACAGTTCAGAAGCATGAATTGTACAGTTTAGAATTAAACCAAGTAGAACAAATACTAATCTTCTAGGACAACTGACAGGAAGTATTATTAATACTATTACTGTTTTTAGTGGTGGTGATAACAACAACAACAATAACAATATATAATATCTACATTACAAAAGCGTCAGAAAACATAGTGTTTTCTGTTTTCTCTGCATATCATGAGCAACTTTAAAATTCAATAATTACCTGAACAACACCTTCTTGACCTTCCCTATCTGCTTCCTTAAAAAGCCAACAGTTTCTGTGACCTCAGTCTATGCAAGCCTCCCCAGACAGACACATGCAGATTAACAGCAAATCCATGTTGCACATGTTACCAAAGGACATCCAATTCAGAGCCAGTAACTACAAAACTAAAAATCTGCTTTAGTCAGAATTTGGGCAGAAGATCACCAAACAGCCAGCAGTGAAATTCAGCTGACACATGATGCCAAAAAGGATGCAGGGAGTGCAACAGACCTCCATTCTGGAATGCTGGCAAAAAAAAAAAAATTCCCAGCACTTTGAGTGTAATAACCTACAACACAGTACAGAATGTTGCCTTTATGCATGCCTCACTCAAAGAAACTTTTGCAGGTATTAAGCATAAGAAGTAATTTCTAAGCCTCTCGGTGTACAACAATTACCCTATTGTCACTCAGCCCACTGTGCATTGTAAATCTGATTTTGTGCAGCAATCTTGCTGCATGCTGTCATGTCTGGGTGTGATGACTGTGGTATTTTCACTGTGCAAAATCCTGCTTCAGGGATGACAGATTCACCCCCACCCTCCTCATTCCTTGGGTCCCCCTCTCTGGATAGCAGAACATTTTAATCCAGGCACCCTCACAGCAGAGTGATGACATCATGACCTTTACTTATATTTGCTATCTGAGATGCAGGACCTGGCCAGTGCTTTAAGGTGTTGAAAGGTATCACTGGTTCACTTCGATGCAGGTGTTTCAGAATTGATCCATCACATTTACAGGGCCAGACTCGGTGAAAAGCCAGTCACTTAAAATATTACATTAAAATGTGCTTCTAGTCATCATTTCTAAAACGTTTTCCTCAAATTCTTTTGGGAATAATTTGAAAGGTATGCTTTATGCTTAGAAGCAATAGGCCACCAGGTGGTTTTAACTTTTCCTGATTGGGTTGTTTTCTAGTCAGACTTTGTTTCTCCATCGGTTTAAGCCCCACAGCTTAATGACAAGACAAACTAGCCAAGGGAAAACAAAAACAAGGGGAAAAAAAAAACAACGCAATATTTCTAAGAAAAACACAGAGAAATAGCTAGCATTTCAAGAGATTCATATGAAACAAAATTCCTTTTAAAGTTCTTATCAAAGTATATTTTTTTAATCCAAGACCAACAGAAAATAGCATCTTCAAACTTTCCATAAAAACCAAGACGTTTTATGAGGAAGTTCATGGTCTTGATTCACATTTGGCCAAAATCCTGCTGTGGGAGTGGCAGTACATTAGTTAAAAGATTATTGTTACTATAATAATGGAGAAGGAAAATTATAAACTTATTTAAGTTTGAAACTATTAGTAAGCAACTGCTCTACATAAAGATTTTTCCTAAATAAGTGCATTTAGTAAAGGGCAGTTTGAGGTTCAGGAATCAGGTCAGGTTCCAATCTTTTCCTTCAAATGATTTCATGAATAATGGTGATAAAGAATGAATCAAGCACTCAAAGTGATTCCTATATTTATTTTGTCCTAAACCACCATAGGCTGAAAATCTTGGATGGTAGTAAGAAGTTGCCTGTTTCTGTTAGCAATTGAACTGCTCCAGAGAGAAAAAGCCTAATCAGAAGAGAAAAAAAAAAATTAATTAACTTCAAATATTGATTTCTAACAAAAAATAAAAAATCCAGAGTGAAATTCGAAGGTCTTGAAAGCATAACTCTGACTTTTGCCTGAAAAAAATAAGCCGGTGGATTTGCCATGCATTTACTGTACTTTATCACACAATACTGCAATATTTTTTTTACAAAAAAGGGGAAAAAAAGTATGCAATAAGGCATCACAAATGTGTTTCTTTTTTTCAGACAACTGACAAGGCTGTTGACAAAAAGAGTTTGTGCATAAAGAGTTTTTGCATATTTTCCATTAGCAGCAGGGCGTTCATTCCTTTCAGCAAGGAACTCTATTCATTGTTCAGATTTCCAAAAGTATGTCTTCTTTTGGAAATTGGACTATTTATTAGAGAAATGGAGATAAATCAACAAATACAAAGAAAGCATAATCCACAGCCAAATGTAGTCAAAACCATGCTACAGACCAAGAAATGGTTCACGCTTCCTCAGACAAAAATTAGGGGAACGATGTCATCATGGGTAGGCTGAAGCTCTCCAACAAGATGGTGGTTCCACCATCTAGATGGCATTGCCTCTGTCCTTTAAGTTTGGACACCCTGAATTCCTCTCATAGCCCAGCAGGTGTTTTAGCCTCTTCACCAGGTATATATCAAGCCTTGTTACCCACAGTACATATTTTGCTCCCCTGTCAAGTTAAACGATCATAACACAACAGGGCTGCTTCCCACTGCACAGAATTCTCATGTAATGCCTGCAATGCAATTGCAAGATAAAATGAGTTAAATGGGGATGAGTTTTCTGCAGAATTTAAGCATCTGAAAGATCTAAAGCTAATTTTTAAAGTAAGCATACCCCTACTGGAGTTGTTCTATTTAACTGAGTGGGATTTCCCCTTTTTTACTCAAAGCTATATGAGTGGGAACATTTAATTTTAAACGTCCAAAGAGATTTCACGTTTGATTTTTCAACAAGACATATTTCTCAACATCTACTGCTTGCAGTTATCACTGCTGGAGTCCATTTCAGGTTACCTAAACCAAAAAGACCATAGTACACATTCTGTTTCAATTCCAGCTATTCTGCTGTCCAGGATTTAAGATTGCAATTATTTTATTAAGCCACATAGTGATCTTATTCAATATTGTAAAGGTCTGTATGGCTGGATGCCTCTGTCTTCAAAATGGGCCTTAAAGTTTTGAGATG
Organism: Rhabdornis inornatus; assembly: GCA_013397075.1. Taxonomy (NCBI): domain Eukaryota; kingdom Metazoa; phylum Chordata; class Aves; order Passeriformes; family Rhabdornithidae; genus Rhabdornis; species Rhabdornis inornatus. Next base: position 316,989 of record VWZS01004878.1, read on the forward strand.
TCAAACTTCTAAAACTACTAATTTTGACGTTATGCTTTGATCTGGAAGTTTCATTTTTCATAGCTGTCTCATGAAAACATCATGATCATAACAGATAACAGTTACTCTCTCAACCTTGCATTGATATTTTTGGGTAGTACAGACATATTATTATATATTCTTTAGAAAGTCTTCTGGTGAGAAGAGAATCAGGTTGAACTTATAAAGTGCTACATACACATTAAACACATTTCTCTTACCTTGGAGAAATTCACCAATTTCAAATCAATATGAAATTTGCCACCAGGCATGCTGGACAAGGAAGTTTCATTTTCATTGCTCTCTTTTCCTATAGTCATACCTATATGTAATTTATTACACTGTTTCACAAAACATTTTAGATCATCTCCTAGTGAATGTAAAAGAAACTGGTGATTTGATTATTTGTAATTTTCTTGTTTTCAATATAAATATTAAAATGTAACAAAAAATTATCCTCAACAGGCGTCTCCACCCTTCCGTTGTTCTGATGGCCTTTCCAAGACAACTCTCCTACTCAAAACACGCTACTATAAATCAAATTTATTCATAGTCCTCATTGAAATAATTTGTCAAATAAGTATTAGAAAACATATATGAATTTGGTTTTTATGGAATGCTTTCTGATTTGCTTTCAATACGTTACCCTAGCTCTAAATCAATAGCTTCTCCTGCATTCAACAGAATTGTGAAGTTTTGTACATTTGCAAATATGAACCCCAGAGTTCTAGTTCTCATGCCTTTTAACTCCAGATTATTCTTTATCAGCTTCATATGCATTGAACAAAATCTTGAGACACATTTGTGGACACAGGGAAGTAATTTACTTCTCAGATTTATTTGATCATTTTGTATGTTGCTCTTTCTATTTAGCGATCATCATATCAGTATGGCAACTTTAAATGTTCTTTGGATTGCTAACACACATACCACTTATATAATTATAGAGCATATGTACCATACCCTTAATGCAGATCACATGGAAGAGCAAACAGGCATCCCAGCTGCTTCATTCCAATACTTTATTTGTAAGTGCAACAATTCTGTTTGAATTCAACTTCATTGGCCATTTTCCCCCCACCTGATTCTGTTTTTCGTTACAAATTATAATCAGCTGCTTCTTTTATTGAATTTATTTCAATGAATACCAGAAAAGACTCGTTATGGCAGAAAATGCTGAGATTTTCATCCATCTTACAAAGCACATGGATTTAAAAAAAAAAAAAAGCAAATTACAATGGCATAAACCAAGTACAAACTTCTGCCACATCAGTTTTCACGGGTCACTGTATGCACCAATTGCTTCCTTCCAACTCATTCCATGCCACACCAATACACATAACTTATCATACAAGAGGGGCACACAGCAGCTACAAAATGCATCTTAAATTCAAGCACTGGCTTATTACAATTCATTCATCTGCCTACCTCATTGTAAGGAAGGAAGACTTACTAAAGAACATACATAAGGTGAAGGTAATCAAGAGAGAGGACTGTCAGATGCTGTTATTCATGGTGGTCATTCTGACATGCATTTGGAGTGTTCCTCTGTTTAGTGGATTTAAATAACAAATGCTAACGAAACAGTATTAAAAAGCACATGAGTGTTCAGCAGAGGAATGGTGAAATAAATCCCATGTTTTAAACATTAAGTTAGATATAAAGCCTAAGTGAAGCACTTTTCAGGCATTATACTATCATTAGCATCATTAAATTGAAAAGCTGTAGTTCCTGCTAACACATTACAGAATTTACTTTGAATGAGCCACAATGCTAGTTTTGAAACACCCCATGGTTGGTTTCTGAATGTTAATCTTTGGCAACACTTTTAAATTTACTTTGAAAGAAGAATATCAACATAATACACCATGGTAAGGTCCAGATATTTGGAAGTCATATGAACCTAATGATAGAAATTTCATAACTGAACTAGCTGTCTACATTTAGTATGAATTCTCAGACAAACAGGATTTATCAAAAGGTTCACAGAGTAACCATCCTAAAAGTACCAGAAAGCCAATGCAAGACATATTCTAGGCTGCAACTGTGGAAAACAAGCTACACAACAGATACCTAAGACAAGAGCAAAAATGGATTATAAAGGGATTAGATGATTTCACAGAAGCCAAATTTGTTAATGGTAATTCAAATGAAGAAAGTCTGGAAATCACATTTTGTTCATGAAATCACCAATTCACTTGCTACCAATCTCTTCTTAATTCAGTGACCTGACTGCCTGGGAGCTCCTTCCAATTCCTTTCTAACTCAAAAATGCATTAATTTATTTCAACATGCAGATACAGTAGTTAACTGAAAACTCTCGATTAATCCACAGTATCAACATTACACAGTATCTGGTTGTGACATTCACAGATCCAGAAGAGAGCAGGTTTCCTGTTTCTCTGTTCCTGTCTGCTTCCTGGTATCAAAAAATCAAAGTTTCTGGTTTGCCTTACCTACCCAGGACTTTTACCGAACTCTCAGAAAACTGGGTTCTCGCTATCAAATTTCAAGCTTTATCTTCTTTCTCTTCATAACTAAGAATCTGAAGAAGCTAACTTCAATCATAAATCCTGTACAGTTCCAGAGGAGTTCAATACCCATCCGAATCTTCGGACTGCCCTTTGCTGTCCACTCTGTTCCAACATTTGAGCACTTCTTTTAACAAAAAAAGCCTAACATAATCTGAACACAAGGGGTCCTGAGCAGATCATTCACATCTCACTGACATCACCAAACTAAAACTTCACGTTTTTTTCATTTGCACAGAAAAGTACCCCAAATTTCAAAACAGTAATATCCTTTGGTTTAGGCCATTTTGAGAGAAGTCGTGAATGTTCCTTCTCTTGAAGTGTTCAAGGCCAGGTTGGATGGGGCCCTGAGCAACCTGGCAGACTGAAAAGTGTCCCTTCCCATGGCAAGGAGGCTGTAACTAGATGATCTTTAAAGGTCCTTTGCAGTCCAAACAATTTTATGTGTTTGCTTGACAACTTAAGGCTATTTAAAAAATGAAGACAATGGTTAATGCAATACTAAAACCAGCAGCACAAGAGCCCAGCCCTAGTATGGGCCTACAGATTTTTGTTCCCATGAAATGGAGGTTTAGCAGAAGTTCCTAGAGTATTTCTGATGAATGTGCTGTCCCCCCATGGCAGCCAGGCAGGGGCTGCAGTCCCTAGTGTACGCTGGGCACCTGGGAAGCCTAAAGCTATGTCACTTGGCAGGCTCATAGGAGCAGAATTTTTGGCTGTACTGGAGTCCAGTGGAGGCTCAGCTGACTCAATACTCCAGGAAAACTAAATAAACTGGTCCCTTACCTTCAGCATTCCTGACTTACAGAAGACCTTACCTTTGACATGACTTTACAATCATGATATGCAACAAACAACGGACCAACAGCAACAGCCTAAAGAACCATATAGCATAGAACTAACAACAGCATTTCCCCAGTCACCTACTGGCCATCATTCCTTTCCTACTTACACTGTTATAAACACAACATCATACCTCGTTTCCTGCTGGGGTACTCTTGCACAGAGATAACAAACGTGTACTCTGCCAGTACCAAAATCAAAACCAACTGCTCGACTCCAACAAAGGGACAAGAAAACTCCCAACACTTAGCAAACAAGTACTGAAGTTGCATAATTTAAAATCCCTTCCCTACTCTCAGAGAACTCCCTTCTCTGCAGTTTTAGAGGCACAGTTTTAATAAATGCTGCTGAAGAAAACATAATTTGAATATTTTATTTATGGCTGTATATCCCACACTAAGTGTGAAAAGGGGGGGGAAAAAGTATGCACACTTAAATATAATGGGCAATTTACTGTGGAAAAAAAAAACATACGAAAGGAAAACTTTTTAACTCCTGTTGTATAATTTGTTTTAGAAACATGTTAACAATGCAGGAAAAAAGCCCTTGATGTCATTTATACAGCTAACTCTTGCAGGCATGTTCCAAGTCCAATAAAGAAGGTTAATGCTACAATGGCAGTGAGAAACATGCAAGTCAAAACACAATCTGGGAGGAACAAAGCACCCCATACAACCCAAATTTCAGCAGCACTAAATAATATCCCACCTGTCAGTATGTCAAACAGCTTGGCATGTTTCCATTACAAGACAAAAGTCACTTTTGTTTGTGTGTAAAATGTGCTCTGAGCAAAAGTGAAAAAAAATAAAAAGAGAAAAGCTTTTGGAGAGTAGAGACAGTTCAGAGAGGTTAAAAAAAGCGAACTGATAAATAACAATCATGCTCACCACCTTTGTGCTTATGTTCAAAAATAGCATTTTGGTTAGCCAGATGGTACAAATACAGTTAAAAATACACATAATGAACAAATTTAGACATCACTGGTGCATGGAAGATAACACAGCATGGAACATGCCCTGCAACTTAAAAAAATTAACTTCAATTTACAAATGGGATCCAAACAGAAGTGCTTGTTAGTGCCTTGTTTTCCATTTCTCCAGGATTCTTTTTATGTGCCAATTTATAATTTTCCTATAATCAAGAAATAGCAGATGGGCAGAAAGAAAATGGACAACATGAATTATTGCTGCCTTTTTATTGCTTAATATAATTTCATAAAATAAACTGATCTTTAATTTTTGCTTTAGCATAAATAATCTGTTCCATTTATTTTAAATGTGAACAATGAACTTGGATGGTGACAGAACAGATCACTTTTTCCTCAATATAAGATGTACCTTACTGAGGAAGGTGGTGATGTGTCACTGGTTTCAAAACCCTTTGTTCATTATACTCTCTGAGAAATGACAATAGTTGCTTTATTCCAGAGCACAGGCTGTCAGACTTCTTGGTTCAGGGGACAAGAAAAATCATAGTTGGAAAATGTAAATAGAAAGATAGATGGCAACATTTCACCATTCTGTGCCTGGATGCCAAAGAACTTTACAGATGTGGATTATAAGCTTTATCATGGAAGACAAGTAATATTTAATGATAACAGTCATTCCTAATATGAAATCAGAAGCAGCCCCTGATTCATTGCATTAGTATACAATTAGGAAAAAAACCCAAGCACAATAGAATACAAAAGTAATTTTATAATTGCAAGAAATAATTTTGAGTTAACCAAAGTTTAGTAAAATTTAGGTATCCTTGATTAACTAAGAATTCTGGGGTTGTTCTATCTCCTTTGTTTCACTCATAGGTTTCCTCTGAGAGTCAGGGAGTTTTCATCTTCAGCTGAGCCTAGAACCTGCCCCATCCAAGCAGATTCTGCCAGATCCAGAGAAGCCCTCGCTCAGTTACAGAGGTCCTGATGCATGTAGGGCTGTAGAAATGTGCACTGTAAGGTTTGCAGGTCTGCAGAGCAGCTCAAGTAATGAGAGGAACATCTCTCACCTTTGAAGCAGCTACCTTAAATTATCCTTAACCTGGTTCACTAATTCTATAAATTTTTCTTGGAAACATAACCCAAGATCTTACCTAACAACATGGTAGGCACTAAGCAGCTTAATAAACACACTAACAGGCATGATCAAATCAATAGTCTTTCTAGACACCTACTTTAATTCTTAGATTGAATCTTTTCTCAAAGATTACTCTAGGAATTTTAGATAGTATTTCCTACTGCTGTTTGAATCACTTTTGGCTGGTTTTCAATAGTGGGATCAAGACTCAGAGTGTGAGATTCACAGAAAAGTATCATCCTTTTACTTGTGGAAATCAAAGCATACAAAAAATACTTTAAAAACTTAATTGCAGAGCACTGACTTCAATCGACAGAAAACTGAGAACTAAACAAACCCAAGACAGCATTTAATATTGCCTCAAATTCTCTGTTTGAGATAAAAATGCATTTTAAAAAGACAGAATCCTAGATCCTCTAAATAGCCACCCACAGAAAAATGTCAACTAAAAAGAAATATAAAATAATCCTCATACCTTGCAAAATATCTGGGCACAGCTTCAGCAAGTTCTTAAAGCAGCTATATGTGCATACTGGAAACTGTAAAATACAACTAATAATCTACTATATAATATCATGCAAGAAGCATGGGTTCAGTAAGAGTGCTCACCTTTAGCTAAATGTTTTGCCAAAATATTTGCAGAATATTGGTGACCACAGAAACACTTACGGAAACAATTCAGCAACAAATACCTGGTGTGACTTTATTTCCCATAAAAAGGAGACATGGGGAAGTCAAGAGGACAGTTACACTGGCACCCATCGAATGGTTATTCAAGATGCTTTTACCTATTTTAAGAGCCGTAAAAATTGCTCTACATTAATTAATTGAGAAGTCAGGCTCAAAAGCAAAGCCAAAATCTTTGAACCTGTCATTGCTCCAGCAGCAAAACTTGTAGTTGTTTATTTTATTGTTATTATTTAAGGTTAGTAGGTAACTCATTCATATCACTGAACTAGAGGAAAGGTGTTAGGAATGAATCAATTATCTCATAAGGGAAGTCAAAGCATTTATGCTATTCCAAAAGAAAACTGCAAAGATCTAGAACATATGACTGGTAAAACAGACTGATAAAAAATGTACTTCATGTCCAGAAGGGCAGCCTTTGTGAAATTAATCTCACATCATGAAGGTCTCAACCAGAAGGTGAGTTCAGCTGTTCTGCAACTGAGACTGCAAATCAGAAGAAACTTCTATGGTAATACACAATTAAATTGGGTAAAAAAACTCCTTTTTTACATAAGCTGTCAAATACTTATTTGTATACTTTCTCTTGTATAAGCACATGCTCATTAATTAGAAGGATCCTAATGCAAAGAAATTGTTACAACATAGGAGACCACACTTCTCAAAAGAAAAAAAAAAAGAAAATAAAAACAAAAGCCCAAAAAGCAGTGTTGTTACACACTGAGACTGGCTGAGTCAGAAAGCAGACTAGTTGCCAGTATAGTGTAAAAATACTTTCAAATTTCTGTTCTGAAGCATGTTAATCTTACTATATCTATATGGAGCCACTTATGCACTGCACGCAGAAAGGAGTGAGAAAGTGAAATCCCTGGCCCTACAAAGGTCATAGCAAATGAACACGGTGGGAGGGAAGGGAGACAAATCAGAGGGAAAAGGGGAGCCCTCATAAACTGTAAGGTTTACGGAATGACACTGGAGCACATCCAAGATAAATCTCCATTCTACTTCGTCTTTTTTGAGAGAAGCAGCAGGTTCTTCACTCCACGTGGAGTAAAGATCGCAAAACGCCAAGAACAACAGGCATAATTCTTTCAAAATCATTCCATCAGGATTTTGCAAATCAAAACAGATTGAAATATCTGGAAAAAAATTTGCTGAAGAGAACAAAATTTTCACTTTGCTTCTCTCTCACCACCAAGTTGATTCTACTTTCCCTGATCTCACAAAGAACTTCTAAAAGACAAGGAGAAAATGCTGGCAAGTGAACACCAAACTACCTCATCTAGGTGAAAAACTGAACTGTTCACTAACTGTCTTTTTAATGTTTCATATGAGCCTTTCCAAGTTTTTATTGGTTCTCTTCATGTACTTTTACTATCAGAGGCTCACTGATCTTGGAATATAAGCTAAGAGTTGTGGCTTTACACCACAATGTTTATATTAGGTTGTCAGTGCACAAAGAAAATGAATACAGATCCCACCTGCAGCTCCTGCTGTTAACTTATGCACATGGCAGGATTCACAAAAAAAAACCTCTGCTGCATCCCTGGGAGGCCTCTCTCCAAACATCTCCAGCTACATTCAGTCTCTGTGGTATCCCAGTGGGGCAGAACCAGTGCTGGATTTAGGCACAGCCAGCAGTGGTCTAAAGTTGCAGATTGTTGGGGAGCAGCAAAAAATCTCCCCATGAGGGTATCCATGCACACACATGTTGTCAGGTGGCTGGAGAGCCAAGGGGGCTACTACAGCCCTGAAGGGAGAGGTCTGGACAAGTCAGCAGCCTTTCCTGGCTCCAGCAGGAGAGAGCCATCTCCCACTCCGATCTGTGGCGAATAAATTCATTTCTGCTACACCACGCAGAAGTTTTGCACCATCTATGGTAGAACAATTTACATTTAAGTCCTCAAAGAAGCAAACAAAAGGCCCAAAAATATTCAGGGACATGTATATTACAACAGGTATAGATGAGAGTGCTCTTACCTGGTTTCAGAACATCATTCTGTTTATTAACTCAGGAGTTATATGCTATCAGATCCCCTCGAGTTTTATGCCTCTTCTTAAAATTCCAACTTATGGCAGAGATCCCAAGAGCTCACTGGAACAACTGCTAAGAGTCTTCAAAGTTCTATTCAGTTATAGTTCTGATTTCTTTCACAATCCCCAATCTTGCATGCTTTTGATTTTCGAAGTTTGTATTTGATTTTTAAGTCAGATTCATGATGTTCAACTGCATGAGACTGTCCATACTACAACAATTAAAGGCTAACTTATATAGAGGATCAGAAAATGGAAGCAGCTAACCAGTCCATGACAAGTTTTAATGTAACTTTTCTATTAAGTTCTCTTGCTTTGTTCCTTGAAAGTGAATTTAAAAAAATGAAACATTTTTCAGTTACAGACCTATTATAACATTGAAGATGTCAAGAAATCTATTTTCATTAAAGAAAGAATTTCATGACTTAGTGGCTGTCAAAACAAGTACGTGTGTCTTTTTTTTTTTCCCCTCGGTGTAGAGAGGTTAATGCTCCCTATGCCAGGATTCTGAGACTGAACACCAGCTTATACTGTGCTTGTAGGACTAAATTTATAACTGGGAAACACATGCAACAATCTCAGCAAGCTAATGGAAGTCAGCTGACAGGTATGATATGGTAATACAGTCAAATGAAAATTCATTTTTAAAAAAAATTTACTTTACTTGTAATACAAATTGCTGTTTGATAAAGTTCAATTAGGACCAGAGCTGCCACTACAGTAATTTTTTCACATCAGTAAAATCTCTCAAAATTTTCCTGTCAAGGACACACCTTTTCACCTGGTCTCAGCTTTTTTTGAGAAACTTGACAGGTGTATTTTGCATTGAAGAGGTAAGAAAAAACATACTTCAAGAGATTAAAATTTAATTCTTAGCATTTTTGGCAATAAATTAAACACACTAATCACCTGTAAACAGGGCAGCCAATTTAAAAGATGGTAAAATAATATATGGAAAAAAGATGTGCTCCAGTCAGCAGAGAAATTAGTTATACCGTATGAAGAGCAACTGTTAAGAGTTTAGCAGATCATTCCAAAATATTCTTTCTCCCTAACAACAGTAAGCAGATCACCTCAATCTGGGAAGAAATACGGGGTTATCTATGATAGTCTGCAGAAGAGCATTACTGAAGCACCTCATAACAAGGTCATTTGTCATCCTTACCCAATTTTATTGCATGACATAAAAAAATTCTCTTGAGCAAATAAGGGGATAAATGCAAGAGAACTGGAAGACCCATTATTGCTTTTTAAACATCCTATTCTTGGAATCCCATTTTAAAAACAATTTTAAAAAATATCACGTCTCCCCATCAAGACTGCAGAGAAGCTTTCTAAGGAAGAACATGACACACAACAAGATCTTAAATACCAAAAGACAAAATACAACAATGGCTAAAATGACACAAAATTGAGTAGCTAGATTGGTAATACAAGAAAGTCTACTTCAAGGTATGCATAACAGGCTGAATTCTAGCAGCCCCAGAAGTATTTATAAAGCAGAACTGGGGCACTTGCCTGATCTGAACACTGACCATTATATTTTCTGTTTTAAACGTGGCTACAAGAAAATGTGGTGCAGGGAAAGTCTCCTGCAGCACAAGCAGTGCCACTCAAGTATGGCAGGAACAAGATGTGTATGCTAGCAGGCAGTGTGCACCTGAATATGTATATAAAAAATACCTCTAAAACAGAAATATTTTGCATTGCATTTAAATGATGGGCGATGTTCTCAGGCAGAAAGCTTTTTTCCCCCACAGTGAACAGAATGGCTCCTGAAAATGTAGCACCCCAAAATAGATAACTGTCTATTTTGCAACTGTTCTGCAGATGTGGCACTGACACCTTTTAACCATCCCTGTGGCAACAGCCTATGGATACCACCACAGTGTGAAATCCACCTTGTCCCACACGTTTGACTATTGTCTGAAAATTTGTGGCTTCAACATTCTTGTTCTATCTCAGTGAGATGTGAACTTGAGTGCCAGGCTAGGACCGTATAAAAGCTGTGGAAACATTGGTTTCATCTTCATTGTGCCCCTTCTCCTCTCCTACACCTCCATCCTCCTAAACAAAAGGCATGGAAAAGGAAGAAAATTATTGCTAGGTTACTGCTTAGGGGAAAAGTAAAGACAGGCAAGGGAATGAAATATTCACCCACCCATACAGCAAAGAGATAACATCATGGGGAGCACTGTGCTTACCCAATCAGATGAGCATTAATTGTGCTTGTATGGCTGAGGCAGGATGACAGCTGCTTCCAAGCACCATCAAGAAACACACTTTGTCATATGGCAAATATACTCTTTGCCAGATGTTAAAATGGAAATCTCTTTACAGTATCTTTAAACATATATAAATTTCACTTTGCACATTAAAGGCAGCTTTAATGCAGCATTCCATCCGGTGTATTAATAGTAAAATCCTACTTGTCTAAACAGTTTTGGCTGATGCTTCAGTATCATTTTGTCCTGTTAAGAAGCTTATATGTGCTTGTTCATCTGCCATGATCAAAAATACCTGCCAGAAACTTTTCTTGTTCTCTTGGCCATATTTTTTCATGAATGAACTCGCCAGTACATTTCAAGGTGATGTTTTGTTTTTAAATCACAAGCATAAAATTGTTTTAAATTTCCCACATCTCCCTTTATATACACAGAGGTTCTCTTTACTCCCTCTTCTCATATATATAATTTGGCAAGAGAGGGAGGAGGGAGGGGAGTGTTTGTTTGGGTTTTTTTTTTTTTTGGTTGGCTGGTTGGTTTTTACTTTTCCCATGCATCTGTTGTGGTTTTACTCAAAGTGCCAAAATTCAAGTAAATTGTAGAGCAGATCATTAATACTGTTACAAACTTACTGTTTTTTTGTAGAGGAAAAAAAAAGTAACCTCACATACACTGAGTAATATCAGAAGACCTAAAAAAAGTATTTTTCTAATGAAAGGAAGGTACTCATCTACTCCAATAGAATCATTTTATTCATACCAACTTGCTCCTTAAACAGTAAGTAATGTTTTGTTTTGATTTTTGCAGCTGAGTGAACTGTATTAATGGCTTCTGCCAAAACAGAAAGCTCAGGGGAGGAACTGAAGTCCTAATTTATATAATCAAAATTAATTGGTAGTTTATATCTTTAGGGATTATAACAGGCCATTATATTTGATTGAAGACAAAGGACAGTACAAAATTTTTAATTAAGCTTTCACATTTAGTGTTGAAAAACATAAGTTTTAATGCTTTGCATTTTAGATAGCCATATAATATGTGTGTGTTACAGTTAAAAGAGGGATCAGTGGGGTGGAAAAAGCTCCCAATTACATCTTCATGAAAAGAAGCCAAGTGACAAAACAGTTTCTGCTGCTTATTATATACAGCTGCTTGGCTATACTGAACTAATTCTTTAGCACTTTGATTTTCACACCCTGGTTTATAGGCCTCTGATGATCCACAAGCTCAAAGCTAATGGTCTACAGGACAAGATCTCATTTGAGTGTTTTTAATTAGAAACTCAGCAGAAACACACAGAATCCTCCATGGAAAAGGCAAAGGGTAAACAGTGCCCATTGGTACAAACAACATGGGAACCACTGTCACAGTATGACAAAGAGTTCCATGAAAAAATAAATACCAGTACTAATTTCACCTGGTAGACTGGCATCAAGAGCTCAGCCACACAAACTTCAAGGAAGGGTTGGGCTTTATAGCAGATATCTAGGAACTGCTTTTCCAAACCACCTCAATACTAGGAACAGACAATAATGGATAGTCAATGACTCTTCAGGTCCAGTGGAAGATGGGATCAGTAACAAGCCAGGTATGTGGGAAAAGTTGTGCTGCTCATTACTGGCCTCCACAGAAACACTTCACGAGACTAAGGATGCCCCTGTCCCTCAGGTAGCTTTGCAGCAAGCACACCAACACTCAACCAGAGAAAAATGAATCAACATCCAGCAAGCTCCAGCTGCCAGCTCATCATAAAATTTTTGATGTAATGAGAGTATAGCAAGGGATTTAGGGTATTAATTTAAAACAGCCTCCAGTTTGCCCACACAGAAGATATAAAACAGAATAATGCTTGCTCATCCTTTTACTAAATCCCTCTCAGATTACTTGTTTAAGAATATTTTGTCTGCTGTGTTCACAGACCTTTACCTTGGTGTCATAGCCAGGGAAAACCCTTAACAAACTTCTCCTCATTCATGGAGATCCATAACATCACCACTTTTTTAAGAAATCTATAGAAAGACAGAATTGTCACTGGAACAGACAGTGAAGATGTTCACTGTCAGGCCACTTTCCTGCGAGTAGCCAGAACAAGGGCAAATTGAGTAAACCAGGAGCTGTGATTTTTCATAGGAGTTTTTAAGCTTTTTTTTTACTACTTAAAAATAAACCAACCCATTTCCAAAAGCCACAAAAGCAAAAGAACCCTCCTACAGTACTATAACTCTGCAGTCCTACAATTCAGCTCCCTATTGCTCCATTAAAATCTGTCATTGTATTTAAAACAAATTTGAGTTTTCTTCCTTAAAGTTTCAAGCAACGAGCTACCAAGTGCTAAATGGTTCTACTTATCTTTTGAGCAACAAGAATCTTATTACTAGACAAAACAAGACTAATCCTACCACCAGAAGTGTATTCAAGGGTATTTTCTAGCCCCAGACCTTCCAGTTAGCTGCACTCTTTCCGAAGAATTAATCAAAATGTGTCAATTAATCTGTGGAAGCTTGGTGTCACAGTAGCTTTTCTATTGGTTAGAAGAATGGAAACCAGACTCCCTCATCCTGCTTGGTCAGTCCTCTTGCGGGATCTACGCATGTATCTTTCAGAGATTCGTTGAATCCAGTCGTGGCATTAGGCAGCTACCTATTCTAAAGCCCAGGCTACAGTCACACTGATCTCTACACTCCCCCCAGAGGAATAACAGCAGCAGCAACAGCAGGCAGCATCTTCTCAGGAAAATCCTCCAAGTCCCAGATGGGCTGAGAGAAGGTACCTAAAACATTTTTACTCTTGTGGCTTTAGAACTTCCAACAGGAGGACAAAGGGAGTTTTGGTGGCAGTGTCACACTAAGAAACCAAGTTAGGCCTTGCTAAAGATAAGTTGGTTCTTCGCCAAATCAGTAGTGAGTGCAGAGGTGGAGTGCTGGCACACCTTCTGCCTCAGCTATGTCTTCCCTCATCCAGCTGGAATGACATTGTAAGCATCTCCAGAAACTTCAGAAACAGTCCTTGCATCTCAAGATGACACAAACTAGACCCATGAGAATGGAAAACACAGCTTATTTTAAACAATACCTCCAACATTTTTTATCTGCAAGTGCATATCTTTAGGAAGTGACAGCTTTTCCAACTCTAAGAACAATTGTCAAGGTTTGTTTTTCTTTGTTTAATTATTCACGATACCGAGATCCCTCATTCAAGAATTTTTTTCCCCTTTCTTTCTTTTCTGATGATACAATCACTTCCAAAATATTTTAGGGTTTGAGAAAACATCTGAACATTTAGGTAAGACCGGCATAATATATTGTCTTCATAAGCCAAGAGCTGCCTACATGTTGTTCTAGTGAGCACTTTATTTGGAATTTTGTTAATAGCTTACCATCTGTACTTTACCATGTCATTGCTACTGAGAAATAACAAGGAAAAGAACACGCAAAGATTCTCTAAGAATCTTAAGAGAAGATTTTACGAGACAAAAAAAATTAAAAACCTGAAAACCTGAGGATTTTTTTTCTTCAAAGTCTGAATCAGCTTTTGTAGATGTGCAGCAATTGCTTGCATATTGCAAACACAAGCGCCAATGAAAATAATTTTCAGTTTATTTGTATACACCATAAATCAGTGAAAGAAATCCTAACAGAAAGACAGGACTTTATACAATGAATTTCAAATATTTTAACAAGTGAACATTGCACTACCCTGAGTATCAGAACTTCAGCTAGGTTTCAGTTCCCAACAGACAATGGCAAGGGAAAAGTTAAAACTCAGGACTGCTACTTTTTTAGCCTGGTATTTTAGCCATTAGAATATGTTCTCTACTTATCTCCTTTTTGTTCTTAAATAGTTTTCTTCAATAGTGTTGATTGCTCCAAGGCTCCTATCTGCAGAACTCTAATGGAACTACAAGGAGTATTTAAACTTAAGGTTGAATTATCAAGTATTTTCAGGATATAGAAAGCAGGAAACAGCAACACATTATGTAATACAGCCATTATATACTGCCATAATAAATATTTAGAAATTCCAAGACTCTCTAAAGAAGCCTTTCGTGCACAGTATCAGCATTCATCCCTTCAGGGTGTAACATGCAGACTGCTTCTCCACAGGGAGTTTTATCTTATTTCATTTTCGTACTGCATTCCACCTCTATGTCGCCAACCAAATTGTTTCCTGTTTTATTGTACAGAAGACCAAGAAAAAGTTTAGCAGTCGCTATCTGCTTCTAGTGCATACTGATCAAATTACCTAGGGCATCTAATATATCTGTTGTTATTTTACTGTAGGAAGTCAACAGGGTCACAAAAGGTCCAAAATATTTTTACACCTAAATGTTATGCCTAATATTTAAAAACGTTTTAAGAGCTATTAAGAGTTGCTTCACTTCCACAGTAAAAACTTCAAATTGATGTTTTTATGGTTATCAAATGCCTTGCTGACTTAAGAAAGCGCAGTGCCACTTAATTCAGAAGGTATCTTTTAAATTTCATTTTTCAAGAACAGCATTGCAGCTTTGGCTACAATANAAATTTCTCTATTCTCACATCAAATCCAAAACAGCAACATATTCAAACTCCCCTACATTTAATTGTGATAAACTGAGTAACAGAGGCTTCCTGCAGCCTAGCACAGTTCACTAGATCAAGCAGCATCTTAACAATATGTTAACTCAAAAGATTTGCCATATCAGTGTTATACAAAAGCAACAACCAACAAAGCCTTAATGGCAGTTTCTTGTGGGTTTGATAGGTACAATTCACAAACAGCCAATAATCAAAACGTGAACCATAACAAAGTATTTGCAGGCTACTCAAAAGTAAAAGGGAAATGACAGCTCTCAGTGCCAAGAGGACTTAAACAAGCTGACGCTTACTCTGCACTAGAGATGGTTACAGCAAAAGTGTTATTTTTATGTTTGTGCTTCTGAGAAGAGTCATGATCATCTTGACTGCTTGAATTAGCAATTACCACTGGAACATTAAACAAAACCATGTCACCGCCTAATAAAACAAAAATTGATTTGCTTACTCTTCAAGAGGAAAATGCCAGTTCTCCTACTGACACTGCTGCAAGAAGAGGAGGGAGAAACCATGCTTCTCTGCTGCTGTGAATGGATTGGGCTCTGGCCATGATCTGGAACACACCAAGTAGAGCACTGACCTAACCCAGTACAGCAAGTACTGCATGCACCTGTAACACAAACCCAGGTGTGCACTGTTGTACCAAGGAAAAAGAAAAACAAATACCTCAACACAGAAGTGCAAGCAATAAAAACAATACCAGGGCTTTAAAAAAAAATAAAAAAAAACCAAACAAACCAAAAAAGAATCAATCGCTTGAGCTTGGGGTACAGCTACATCATGACTGGAACATGCTATTAATAGTGTCTGACACAGTAAAAAGCGTTATCACATTGCAAATTCTGGATTATTCCCACAGAACTCAACACTTGAAAAAGTCTTAAAGCATTTGTTTTTCCAGAACAGTTTTATAAACATAACCTAGTCATTAGAATATGCAAGCATACTTTCTAAAGTGACCCATGCAATACCTATTAAGACTAAATGGCTGTAACATACACATTCTGGCAGGGAAGCATACGCAACTTCTGAGACCTGCCCACCTTTGAACCTCTTCACTGTAGCTTATGCTTTGAAGTAGGAAACCATAAATGGAAGTTGTTGCTTTCTTCACTTCACATACAAGATGAAAGGTCCTCACAAAATGCACGTTGGATGCCACAACAATAGATCTTACGTGAAAGGCAGCAGCAGTGACACAGAGGAGCTACAGCTCCTGTCACATGGAACAACAGATCTGTGCTGGCAGCACAGCCCAACGGGGCACAACACCACACAATCTTACCTTGGTGATGCAGTTAAACACTGATGCTTTCCACTCTGAAATAGAGCCATGTTCTTTAATAGATCTTCTAATCTGCACAAGTTTGTTTCCAAAGAGCTAGCTCAGGGAAGAGCAGCCTCTTAGCTACAGATATGCTGGAACATGCCTCATAATTGTGGGTCTCTACAGGAGGGATTTGAAAAATGTTAGACTTTTAGATGAGAAGAGAGGTGGTCTTGGTTTTACATATTATGTGCAAAGACATTCCTGTGCTGGTGTAAAGGATTAGAAAAGTAGTTTGTACCCACTGTCAGCTGCTCAGTAAAGATCTTATGTCATCACAGGTGAAGCAGGATGCTGGTTACTAGGTCGTGAAACAGCCTGAGGGCAAGTCAACAACTTATACCCAACTTTGTTTTCAGCCTTGAGAAACATACTGAAACTTTTTTCCTTAAATTAAAAATTTTATAATTCATAGGCAAATAATGAAGTGCTAGGAGGAAAGCAACTCCAAATTCAGTGCAGTAGATCTTCCTATTTACAAATTATACAATCAAGTTAAATACAAAACCTTAGAATCAAGTTAAAAACAAAGAAAAAATGAAGAATACTAACTTTACATGCAGCTTATTAAAAAACAAAAACAAACCCAAACACCACCACCAAACCCCAAACAAAACAACCAAACAAAAAACCAAAAGAGAAAAATACTATTCCTGTATTACTGCACAGGAGGTTGTAGTTTCTGTTTTGGTTTGTTTTAAACAGAAAGCCAAAATCATAGCAGCATTACAGCAAGCAGGCTGTGTTAAAAGCCGTAAGGAGGAGTTGAAGCAATACTTTGCTTGGGTACCAACACCAGTTCCACAGCACACAAGTTTCTGCATGCTTGGGATGTTTCTCTTTTGAGCAACACCTGAGAAACATACAAGAAAAAATAATTCCACAATCTTCTGTGACAGTAACCATGCATGCTAAAAAAATATAATCCTGCATCACAGTATTCAAACAAATCTGGAGTATCTGAAGGAGATCCTGCTTATTGCAGAGGGGTTGGACCAGATGACATTTAAAGGTCCATTCCTACCCAAAGCACTCTGATTCCATATTTTATTTAATACACAACCATCAGCATCTCCATGGCTTTTTTTCTCCTCCTCATATCTACATACATACAAACATAACTGAACATTCCTGGCCAGGGAACTGCATAAGCCTACAGCAAACTTGTACTTAGGTTTGACAGACATGTACACATTTTCTCATTTTAAAAATTGAATTCAATTCAAAAATTTTGTTCTTAAAGTTGCCTGGAGAGCTTTTGCCTTCCAGGAGCAAATAGAGCCTAGGATCTGTCTCTTCCTAAGTACTGTACGTCTGCACTGATGATCTGTGGTTCATGTCTCCTGGGATGAAGCCCAGAAATGCCTTTAGTAAACAATACAAATACTCTCAGAGTTGACTTGGCACAAAAAAGAATATCTAGCTCAGGGTGAAGAAGCTCTTCACATAACTATGAAAATTATGCCAGCTTCAGCTTTTGCATATTCTGTGCTTGCGTAGTTATTGTGAGCTGAGGTCACAAATCACTGTAAGAGAGCATGTGCCTCTAACATGCTGTACGATTTTCTGATGCAACTTCAGTTTTTTTAAGTAATCTGACAGAAAAAAAACACCCTGGAAAAGTATTTTCCATTCTCCATCATCTTTTAATTATACTAGTCCTGCCAAATATTTATCTGAAAGCTGATTTTGACAAGACAGATAAACCTGCAGAATGGTGCTGTTTACATTTGCCCTTTTTATTTTGTAGTGTTTTTATTGGGACTTAATGTCATTGTTTTGGTTTGGATTTTAGGGGTTTTTTTACCTTTGGTGGTGTTTTGGGTTTTTTTTTTTGGATGTGGGCTAGTATTTCTACCTGCATTATCTCATTGGGCCCTGCAACTATATTCAGAAGGATTCCAAATAACAAATACAGAAATGTAAACTGTGGGGTACTCTACATACAAATACATAAGGCAGTTAAAAGTACTGATCTGGATTCAAGAAGACTGACACAAAGCATTAGCCCCAAGGAGCCTCCATTTACATTTAAAACCACCTTGTTAGCAACAGACTTATTTAGTGATCAGACATATAATAGAAAAGGTATATCAGGATACTGATGGGGGGTTTGTGCATGAAATCACCTCTCAGAAAGCATTATCCCTACACTGACTCTTGTTTTGATGCTTGCAGAGAATTTATTACTTGTTATTTTTAAAAAAGGTGATGGTCAGATACCCACTCTTAATCCTAAACAGGAGATAATGGAACATTTTGCTAACTTGCTCTGAGAGCAGGGTATGTGTAGAACATCAGTTTCTCTCTCAAAGTAGAAACACAAAATTATTTAGGATGGAAGGGACCTTGTAGGTCACCTAGTTCCACATCTCCCACTATGGGCAGGGATGAAGATTCCAAATTTCATCGTACTGGTTTCATACTGTTTAACATACAAAGAGGAGACTTCTCTTCCATGTGTATTTTGTAACCCCCTTTCCCACTAAAGAATTCAGTTGACCTGCAAATTAAGGACCTGAAAAACTACCCAGAAGTAAGAGTGAGCTACAGCAGATCATTGAGCTTTCAGTATCTGTATATTTTGTATTTTTACATCTTATTATTGTCGTAGATAGTTCTATCCACTAGCCCCCCTGGGATAAGGTTTGGCCTAGTTTTCAAGAGCAACTTGAAGATTAGGAGGTGGGAACAGATGGTTTTAGTCAAAGCCCTTTAAAGCAGTTCCAAAGTGTAATATTTTCACATACTCCCTATGCTTACCACCCATCTAAAAAATAAAAAGAACAAAATCAAAAAGTGACAGAAAAGGAGAAAAAAAAGATGAAACAGATTAATTCATTTGGTCTGGCTTTTGTACTTCAGCTTGGTAAGTTTTAGTACATAATAAAACACCCAATCAACTGCACTTGTACTATTATCATTACATTTAGCACACGACATAGCAAATTCTGAAAATCTTTAGCATTACTAACATACAGAAAATACCTTTGATAATATTCCAAGTAGTTAATCTGTTGTGACACAGTGCAACCAAGTCTTATAATGATGCAGTTCAACATGGATGAAATGCAGTACCTAGCAATAACAATTTAACAAACAGTTAACAGAGCACTCTTTTACGTTATCCTCTAATAATTTGACATATCTTTTGTATAACAGTTTCTCACAGAGTGCTATAAGGGAACAAACCAGGGAAAAAAAAAGTAGATAAAGTACGTCTGATTAATAGTAAAAAGAGTGCAGATCATGTAGCCTCCAGATCTCATTGCCTGTCAGGCAAGCAATTTCTCATTTAAAACACAGCATTTTAAAAATAATTACTGTATGTTTCCAAGTTAAGAGAAACACAATAATTGGAATTCTGTGGGATAACTACAATTTCATGAAGATCCTTTAAATTACAGTCATTGACAAAAACAACTATATCCCTATTGCCCTCTTATTTTCAAACACAGTTGCTAAAGCAAAAGTTTTTAAAACTAGCTCTAATTATGTGAAAGGATAGTCAAATACAATAATACATGTACTAATAACAATTTCAGTAAAGGGAAAAAAAAATTGAACAGACCACCATAGGCTGTCTGAAGAAAATAAACAGAAAAAAACTAGATACTTAAGTTTCCCCTTATTTATAGGCTATGCTTACAAAAAATATCATCTGTGCTTAAGTTCTTAAAATGAATCCACCCTTGTCTGCAGAAAACATTTTTAACTACAATTTTACAGTGTACTGACAAAAATTATATCTTAGAGGAGCAGATTTAATTTAGCAAGTATATAGTTTCTGATTTTATGCAAATCTAATTAGGTTGTACAGACTGGTTCGTGTAGACTAAAAGCTAAAGAAGGCAAAAAATTAGCACTAATTCATGACGATCAAGAGCCCACATGAACCACCACCAGCACTCTGCAAATACCAATCCATTTAAAGCCTAGAAAAAGCACATCAGAAAGCTTAGTCTGAAGTGAAGTCCCTAACTGTGTATCAGTGGAAGTGAATCAAATATATATCTCAATTTGACTGCTTTGTTTAAACTATGCTGTGCCATCACAGCACATACTGCCATCCAGAAGAGATGCTCCCACCACAGCAGAGCCCACTTGGGTTTTGGAAGGTATGTGGAGAAGCATCCTCTGTGCTGGAGGCCTTGCCACATAGCCAACACAGCAGGTAGAGAGAGTAACACACAAACAAACCCAAGGGCACCTCAGCAAAGGTGGGCACTGGCAGACAAGTTTGCTCACATCCATGTGCACTTTGGGATATTCTTTTCAAACTCGTAGGCATATGAATGAAAGCTACTTCAAACACATTAAAATTACTTGCGACATTTTTATTCGTAACATTTAATGACACTATGGAAAAAGTTCCTCTTCGAATATTAAAGGCAAAGTCTTCATCCTTCCACACCCCACAAAACCAAAAGCGCCAGCTTATATAAAAATATATAAATCTAACCATAAATTAAAAGTTAAACTACATTTAATTAAGTTTCAATTGCTTCCTTGCCTTGAAATGTAATTACATTTTCAATATATTGTCCTTGCAACCTTTAAATCTTCAAATTATTTATACTCCATGGCATTAGGAAGCCATGTTTCACTTTGTTAACATTGAACTTTGTCAACATGTTAACATCTAACAGTAAATATGCATATGTAACATATCATTAAGAAAGATAGCCCTCCTATAAAAATATTAGTATTTGCTTACAAAAGAAAGTCAACTGTATACTTGCTGACAGAGAGGATAAAATATTGCAGGCAATTCTGTTTTATCAATGGGTCTTATTATATTAAACTTGCTTTTGCCTCCCCTCCCCCCTACTCTTTTGTTTTAAGGCAAACCATTCACGGATTAAAAATATTTTAGCTTTCTTAAGGAAACCACTGAATCAATGGAAAAATTGCCCTGTGAATGAGGACAGGTTTTCATACTAGATACTGTTACACGGATTTTTCAACCATTAAATTGCAACAATATCACTGTTCTTAGATTGCTAAATCTAGGCTGATACTGTCATAAATAACTTCTATTGATCTGTTTAATGTCATTATTGGGAAATTTTGACTTCAATATGTCTTGATGTTAATCGTCAGATTTTTAATTATTTATTTTAAACTGAAGCATTGGAGAGAAAGTTCAAATAATTTGCTTTTACTTATTCAGTAAAAATAAAGAATACCCTACACTAATATTTATAGAGGAATTCTAGTTCAGTACCTTAACCACAAATGTAAGGCAACGAATTACAAGTAATAAACTACTTACACAATTTAAACACAGTTAACAGTATGCAATTCTCCAAAAACCACCCAAAGTTGTCTCCAACTGATTTGTATGACAATTTTTAAAATAATAATTAACATTCAGCATTTACAGTCCAAATTTCTAATACATATTCTTAATCATTATCAATTATTAAAAAAATATAATGTAGAAACATGTACAGTAGCCTTATGAAATGCAGCCATCCACTGGAATTTGCAGCATTCAGTAATGGTACATCTAAAAGTGATAAAATGAAAAGGCACAACACCTAGAAATACTGATAGCTGAACAAAATCAAAGTATCAGACAGACTACAGTAACAACCTGCAAGCATGAAATACTCCCAAGCACTATAAAGAATCTCTGCCACTGATGTGGGTCGCCTTCAGATCACACCTCATGACAAGTCAATCAGTCCCATTTTTTTTCTATTAAAAGTATTGCAACCAGTTTCAGAAACATCTAGTACGTGAAAAAAACCCAGACAAAACAAACTTGAAGTGTTTTAAACAATTCCTTGCCTAGTACTTTTGAAAAGAATTCTCATTTATCAGCTATTTACATAACGTATTGTTTCAATTAAGTTATAGCTTTTGAAATCTGCAGAAAGAATTATACACCTTTTTATTTCAGATAAACTTGCAAAGACTGCTACTGTAATTCAAGTTTAGACATGCAAGAGACAACAGTATAGATCAGTATCACAAAAAAAGCATCTTATATTATCCTTTACACAATGTAAATTTAATTCTATTTTTTCCTGTAGAATTGGGATTTTAGAAAATGTGGATTTAGCAAACTAACTGAATCATTTACTAGCTCCAAAGACTTAGCTATGCTGAATGTATGCAATGTTTTCAGGAGCATTTTTTAGAGCCTTGCAATTAAATTTTACTGCCCAGCTAACTAAATACATAGGCTGCATATGCCTTGTAATTAAAATACATCATTTCTGGTGGATGTTCTTTGCCACAGTGGAGCTCTAGAAACAAGTCAAAGGAAAAATATTACACCAATATAAAATTAGAAAAGCTCCACAGAACTCCAGCTTGTTACACAAACACACAGAGCTTAAAAAAAAATCAGGAATATTAAGCATATTAAAATCTTTAAAGCAGTGCTTAAAGCTTCTAGCATCCTTTAATTTGTTTTTACATCCTTGTTTGATGCTGTAGTCTTTGTTCTGATGCTATGCCAGTGAAATTGCATCACCATGAAGCAACATTATGCAAGAATGTCTGGCTAAAATTAAAATGCTATTTCTCAGCATCACATAGTTACAGGAAAAATGCAGTTCAGACATTCACAATTCAATTATGCTAGCCAATATATTTGGTAAATACTTAATGAAAAATTGGGTAATGGAAAGCTAGTATGCATAGTTGTATAGGAAGATAAACCACCAGACTAATCCTGTTGCTCTAGCCAGTCTTTTGGAATCCAAGTCTATCACCAAAGATGCTCAGTACAGCTCCATTTCAAAAAGTTGGAGCGATAAAAACGAATTGAAATTGTGAAGTTCTTAATGTAAGAGGCAGAAAGTACTGGATTTTTTTTTTAAATTAAGCTTTTGCTAAATAATCAGCTATTACATGAAACATACTTTATCTCTACAAAACAAGTTGCATGTTAGAGCACAAACACATATTAAGATGTTCTCTCTCTCCAGACCCGAGTGTTTTGCACAAGCAGGGTTAAGTTCCTATGTTACAGCTCTTCAGCCTCTAAAGAAAACCAAGAAATTTCCTGAACAGATGTTTACTGCCTAATAAAATGTAACACAGCATCATCAGAATAAGATTAAACTGCAGCAACAGTATTTAAACCATTCTGATTCCTAATTCCGATGGATTAGCAATAAATACCAAAGGTGCACTGTTTACAAAGCAAACAATCATCTCATTCTCAAGACACACTCAGTTAAGATACAATATTCTGTACAGATTCTCTCATGTTTTTTGTTATAAAAATAAAAAAAACCACACCACCAAGAGATCCTAAACATCCCAAAATGACAACTTTCACTTCTTCCTAACAGCAACATTTATTGACAAAAATGAAGTAGCAAAAAAAAAAAAGTCTCAATAAGGTTCTGGAACTTATAAACAAATAATGTTTCCTTCTTCAATTTCTAAAATACTCAAGGAAAAAAATCAAAATTTGTGTCCATGGTCTATTGTAACAGTGGAATTAATCTCTGTTCTGTCACTTTTGGCCACATAGCCATTCTAAATCATAGAGGTTCTGTGAGTTTGATTGTGCACGTCTCACTGCAACAGCTCTTTCACAGAAATGTTTTGTGTGATTTAGGTTTTTTCAATACTGTTTTACACACTAAGAAAATAAATTAAACCATTTTTTACTGCAGAAAGTACTTTATTTCTCTTGTTTTGCATGCCTGTAAAACACTGAGAAGCGTTAAGACACACAGTCTATTTCATACACAGATGAAGGAAGTCGAGAGGATATACATACATTTTTAAAGTTGCATAAACCACAAAGCCAAACTTACACAGAACAAAGAACAAATCTAGCATTACTCAGCAAGAAGACTGGAAACATGCACACACACATACACCCCGACAGTTCTAATGAAAGTTAAGAAAAAAAAGAAATACTGCTTTGTTATGCAAATACACCATTTCAAAATTGAGAAAATTAAATGATGTCATTCAAGCTAATATCCTTGCCTCAATAGAAAAGTGGCAAGAGACAATAACAACCCTCCGTCCCCAACAACCTCCTTGCAAACATTTCAATGAGGTTTGGCTTCAATAGCAGTCTGTAGCATTTAGCCTCAAGAAGAATTACCGAGAGAGTTTTGGAACTGCTTATTTTAAAAAGTTTGCATTTGTTCTGCCAACCTAATTCATCAAGACAATCAGTGCAATGCATGTATCATTGCATAGTCACTGATTTTTTCATAGCTTCCATTTCTCATGTTCAGAACACCAATTTAGTAAATGGTTTGTAAAAATATAAAAACATAACCATGTTATTTCTTCCAAGAATTTAATATGTCTCCATGGAAGCATGTTCAGAGACACAAGGAAAAAAAATAAATTATATAATAAATTCAATACTTAGCAAAAGTAAAAATGTATTAAAACGGTTTCATATCATTACTCATCCAAAAAATCACATGCATTTCCTTAATTTCACAGCTTGACCCATGTTCATATAGCAGATATTGCATATAATTGTTTTGCCTAGATTTTAATAAAAATTGCCACTATAAGAAATTAAATAATAATAAAATCAGCAAATGAGTAAAAAAAAAAAACAAAAACCACACACACACTCATTCATCTGCATGAGCAGTAATTTAAGCACAATGAAAAAGCTCCAGAAGTCAGAGATATTACACTAACACTTTCCACAAGGTATGATACTGAAAATCACCACCACTCTTGTAGACTCGTGTTACCCTCCAATATCAGTAAACTGCAGCAGCTAGCACAACACTCCAAAGTGAGTCAAATATAGTTTTCTTTAAACCTGTAAAAAATAAATTACATGGTGGTTTGGGTTTCCTAATAGCTTGATGAAGAGGGTGGATGGATCACTAAAATATCAAATCAGGGGAAAAGAAGTGTAATTACATGATAAACAAGTTCTTATCAAAACAGAAACCTGCCAGAGATCCTCAAGTTGCTGCAACAGTTTTTCAGGCAGCTGGGTTAAAAAGCACATTTACAGAAAGTAAACACTTAATGAGGTCTATCATAAATATAACCAGTAAAGCTAATGCTCATCCAGGATGGTTGCACTCAGAACTGAAAGAGAAATAAAATATATTACAAAATAAGATAACACACAATATTGACTTATCTATTCTTGACACAATTTCTACATGTCATGCTATACTACTACTAACTTCTCAACTTCTTTTCCATCTTTCTCTATGATAAAATAAAATAAAATATATTAAAATCTGAGGGCTTGAGCAATCATTGACATCAAAACCTTCAATTCCCCCTTTTATTTTGGGATCGCCCTACTCCAAAATTTTAGATGTAGATGAGCATACAACAAAATATGTTAATGTCTACGATGACTGCAGCTAGTTTGCAGCCATTAATTTTGTACTTAATAAATACTAAGCAAAACCCTGGACTCGTTTTATTAATCAAACACTTCTAGAGACAGATCTGCAGTTTGACCCATTTTAATAGCAAATCTAATTTTGGGGATCAGAGCAGAACAGACTGCAGCTCTTTTCCTAAGAATGCTGACATTTAAGTAAACTTTACCAAAGAATGCTTGCCTGATTGAGGACTGACATTTCCTTTCTCTAACTCACTTAAATAAAACATAGGCTTTCTGGCCAACTCCTACAGTACCCCAAGGCAGCTGTATATCACTTTCAGTTGCAACTTGTGAATACTTTCTTTTTCTTTCTGTCTCTTTATTTTGACATGCATATTATGTTAGCTGATTTCAATCATGTTGCATGAGTGGATGACATACCTTAAAAGATTAAGTTTTGCCACCTGGGACTACTCCAGAAATTCAGTACTTTACAGCATCTCATACCCTTCTTCATCCTCTATGCGCCTGCACTATCAATAGTAGCTTTCTTCCCTATTTTACGCCAAACGACAAGTCTCTCAAGGCTGCAGTTGATACAAGTCAGCTTGAAGTGTCATTCCCCCCCATTCCCATCGCAGGATGGAGCTGCTCCATTGTGTACAACGCTCTGCTGCCATCTATTTGACACAAGAAATACGACTGAATGCCACAGCTGGTTTTGCCTTCCCTTTCCTCCACCTTTCTCTTTCCTTGCAGCAGCTGTTAGAAGAAAACTCTCAGGGAAGTTTTTGATCACTCCTCCCCGCTCATGCCCAGAAGCAGAAACCACTTCAGTAATTACTTTTGTACTAAAAAATAAATAGCTACAGTAACAGCAGAGATTTGGTTATTGCAAACAAAAGCAGAATTATGTCATATACCACTCTTCTCCAAAAAGGGAATCCAAGTTAACAAAATTCCATTTATAGGCCAGGTCTTAATAAAATATGCTTTAAAGCAATTATTTTTAAATTTGCAATTTAATTATGCAGCAGCAGAGCTCATTGAGGGTTTGATTTCAGCAGGTATCCAGATGTAACTGGGGCCATGGCACTGAATGAACATGAATTCACCGGCTGTCCCCCTTCACTACACGAGACTTAAAATTCAGAAGTCAGGAAGTCAAATCACAGAGCCTCAAAGTAGAAACCACAAACAAAGCACGAGATGAAGGAGGTGGTACTTTACCCGTCATCAGGGTCACAAAGATAAACACCACTTCATTCATCACAGTATTCAGGCTGCTTTGTGTGTGACTGCACAAAACAAGAACAGCAGCTGAAAAAAGTCCGCAGCCTGCATTTGTAAAATATCATGCAAGAGACACCCACTGAAGCCACAAAACAACTCTAAAGGAATCTAGAATCTTCAATTATAGATCCACGACAGTGTACATGTTGCTCTTTAAATACTAAACCATACGGGAAGGTCCTGTCTCCGGGCTCAGTCTGGTCCTTTTCACATCCCTCATTAAGTACTACTTTTTTTTTTTACATGGCTGCTTTCCCAATACACTTAATTAACGTATTTGTAGGAATGTGTTTCAGCATATACCCTGGAAATGATTCATAAGATAAAACAACAAAACGAAAGACTAAAAAAGCAAAAGCTTTTCAAAGGAATTTTGAATAATGTCACTGTGATCCAAAAAGCATATGAACTCTTGTGTATTTTTCTATAGAGAGGGAAAGAACACCTTCGTTCAGAGCAAGAGTAGGGAGAAAAGGAGGGGCTTTGTTGCTGTAGGGAGGGTGCAGTTAAGGAGAAAATGAGAGATGTGGAATAGGAGGGCACAGAGGCAATACCTTCTGCAGCAGAAGTCAAGAGAGTTCTTCTCAAAACATACATAATTTAACAGTAGTTAAAATATACCCATAAACATAATGCCTTAATTTTCTAATTGGTATTAACATAAATAGTACTTGGTTTGGGGAGCAATTTGTTAATGGTCGTATTTGCTAATAAATATTATTACCACCAAGTGCATTATTCCATTGTTCTTTTTATGTATTCATAGCCTTTGCAGCTATAATACATATAGTTAACTATTAAAGTTAATCTGCTTAATAAAATTAATAGTTGCACTAAGTTCTTTACTAACACTTGGTTTTAAATCTATGTAGTCTGACAATATAAGCTGCAATTACAGGATTGTACAAAGTTGCCATAAATATTTAGCGGACCAAGTGAAGAGACATATATAATTCCAATTGCTAACTATTACTGGAATTACCTTTTCTTCCAGGCCACACAGAATCTGTTTGAACAGGTACTGCACATATTATATGAACAGCGTTGCCCAAAATATTTCAAGTGTAAAGCTACCTAAAACGCTCAAAAGGAATTAGATTACTTAAAGAGTTTAAGGTACACACAGCAAACCAACACACATATCAGCATTTAAAAAGAATTACTTGGGAGGCTTACTCTGCCCTCTGGTGCACTCCACCTCATAAGGACACAGTATCCTGCACAAAACTCAGAGCATCCAAACAACTGCAACAGTCTGAAGTTGAAGCAGCTAAAAGGGTGTGCTGAGCTAAATGAAGACAGTTCAGCACCTTACAAGATGGGTAATACCAACATGAGCAAAAGCAGTAAAACACTCTGCAGAATAGAAGGTAGCCCAGCTAGTTTTCATTCCTTTGTATTTACAGCAGAGAGCCTGGCTAAGGACCAAGAACCCACCATCTAAAGCCCTGTGCAAATACAGTATTTGCCGGTTAGCACAACAATTTTCCAGCGAGGTTGTATTCCCAAGGCTGGTGTTACAAGCTGCCAACACCCTTAAACGGATGATAGGAGATTGACAGCTACCTGAGCACACCCCAGAACCACAGCCCCACAGCGGGCTCCTACACCAATCAGAGGCACCCTAGGGCAAAAGGCTCTACATTTATAGCCTGATAGCAAAAATCAGGTTTGGAAACTCAACTTTTGGCTAACAAATTGAACAGCCACATGAGCTAAATTAGAAGGAATTTGATATCATATTGAGACCATAACATATTCTATAAAGTAGAGCTATAAAATTCTCTAATGACATAAAATTGAAGTCTGTTAGGCGTTTTTTTTCCTATGAATAAGTTGTACTACATCTCTACAGAGTATTGCTAATATTCTTTAAAATTAACTAGACTAGATCTTGTTACACTGAACAGCCAAAATTTTTCTCCCATAGAACATACCAAAAATCCATTTGTTTTCTCAGAGACTGTGTGCTTCTGTGACATTCATAAGAAGCTTAAAGCCCATGCAACAATAAAACAGCATACTGAATGATAAGAACCACAAGCAACAGTACATAAGCCATGAATTAAGCAGTTATAAGCCTTGCTACTAGCAGAATACTGGAAAAGCTTTACAATTAATTATTTGAACTATTTAGCCTACAGTTTCATATAAGCAATATTGTATTAATGGAAAAAAATGTTTAAAAGTCCAAGTGCCCAACAACAACCACCATTTTTTGCCATGAGAAATGATTGCAGGATCAGAACCAAACTGTGTGCATACAGCTAGCACATAAAAACAGAAGTAGCATCATTAAGATTTACTTGTTCACGATATTTATGTGTGATAAAAAAACACACCCAACAAATCAGAGAGGAGTATTCCTGTTTAATGGACCATACTACTAAAACATATCTCCAGTGCAAAGGAATTATTTTCAGAATTAATACATCAAATAGACAATGACAGCAATCATAAGGAGCTATTTTGCTTCAGTGTTACTGAGATACTTAGAACTAAGGAAATCCAAACCAAAGAGTTTCCAACCTAAGGAGCTTTAAAAGAGAGCTCTTCTGTAAGGAGGGCACATTCCCAAACCTGGCTATTGAACAGCATAAGACTTTGAAAGGATGCCAGAGCTCTGCAATCAGGAGACTTCAGTACTCAATTCCATGCTAAGTTATTTAGTGCCTTCACTTTCCTCATAGCTAAGCACTCACTGTGCACGTGCAGTGAAAGTGTCTTCTTCATGTGAGACTGCCTCAGAACGACACCATCCTCTCCAACACAGACTCTTTGTCAGAGATGATTTTCAGCTATACTAACTGCATGGATAGAAAAGCAATGGGGGAAGAGTACTGCCCCTACGACATCACTGATAAAACCTGCAGGAGAAAGTGAGCAATATATAGTTTTAATCACCAGATTAACTTATGTATTAAACTGGAGGATGCCAGTTTCCCTGCCATGACCCAAACACTACCTTCTTCACTACAAAGTTGCACAGCACCGTCTCCTCCCCCCAGCAATCATCACAACCACAATTAAAACTGCAGAAAGAAGCATCCCATAGAAGACTGTGCTAGGAAATGAAAAAGATGACCTCTTTACCATATGGTCATATTCCTCAGACTGCAAGGAGTCTGGGGATGCAAACTGGCTTTACAATGTGATGTAGTAGTAGCTAACACCTTCTTCAGGTAAGCTAAAGAAAGCTCATTCTCATACATCCTGCTCCTCAAGGATGAAGTTTACCATCCTGCTATCTGTTATGGGGACAACAGCAGGTGCAAGCCAGAAGGTTTCTGGAGGGCACTGATAACCTGACGTGGACGACTGAACAGCTCACAAGGAGAAATGCTGTGAACAGACAATTCTTACAGTCAAGGAAGAACTGGTCAGTGATAGTTTTAGCCCACAAAAGGCTGAAGGACTGGAGCATCCATCATATGAGGAGAAGCTGAAAAAACTGGGGTTGTTTTGCCTGAAGAAGGCTCAGAGGGTGATCTCCCTGATATTTTATCTGCTGAGTGGAATGGAAAAGGATGACTAAGGCAGACTCTTCTTGGTGGTAATACAGCAACAGGAGGTGAGGCAATGGTCAATAATTTCCTGAATACAGGAAACATGCCATTTAAAAATATGAAAATTTATGGTGATGTGTGCTGGTTTTTTACTGTAAGAGTGAAGAAACAGTCGAGGAAACAGGTTGTTCAGGGAGGTTGTGGGGGTCTCCTTCCTGCTTAGCACTTGACTGGAGAAAGTTCTTTGTAACCTGCTCTAGACAGCTCCACTTTGAATAATGGGGTTGGACTAGACTGTCTCCAGAGGTCCCTTCTAACCTTCAACTTTTCTGCAACTCTGTTGAAATTATATGATGTAAGCTTTTGCTTGTCTACTTCAAGATTCCCCTCTGTAGATATTCTATTTTCCCACCAACCAGCATCCAACTGCACATTCAGGATGCAGTAAGAGACATGGGTGAGCACAGACTTCTGCATAAATTGGGATTTTCCTGCCTGGGCTCTGAAGACCTACGCATTACAGCTAAATTGGGCCAGGGAATTTAATACTACTAGGACAGCAAGCCATAAATCCAGCCCACATTTAACTGCTCAGATACACTGAAAAAGTTTCAAGCGCTAAAACCAAGGTATCTTTTACTGAGGTTACACTGCCTTTTGGATTCCGAAATCTGTCAAAAAATACTTGCCAGCTTCACTAGTTCAGTACAACCCAAAGCAAACAAACAAAATTTTACAGTGCAGTCGAATACTGATGTGATCATCTGTCCTTCAAGAAAAAATAGTTACAACTTTATATCTACGTGTGTGCCTCCTCTGAAAGACTCTGCAAAAAGAGACATTTACATCATTTTAAGCAACCTACATTTGGATAATTGATTTTTAAGACATTCAGAGGGATATGAATATAGAGTTAGGGATAACAGAATTTAGATTAACCCATCTGCATGCTACTATACACAATAAGAGATAATTATTCAGAATCAATATACAGTAAATGCCCATAAAATCAAATTAAATGAAAAACAAAATATGGTCAGTTCACCAGATTCACAGAGAACTACAATTCAAAGCAGGAAGACATATAAAGACTGGATAGAGAAAATGGGGCTGAACTGTTTATTTAGTAGCCATGAAGTGAATGTGCTACTGTTTTCTGAACATCCCATGGTGAAGCCACAGTTTAGAGAGCTAATCCCTGTTTCTCACCAAAACAGACAGGAATGCACACTGGATAATTTGTTCCTACTGATGATATCATTCTGTTAAGTTTACTGTTTTTAATAAGGAGCAAGTTTCAGTCTTCTCTCACTTTCTTCCATGTACAAGATCAGATCAGCCTCCCAGTGACCTACTTTATGAGTCACAGTCCTCGCTATTTATGAGTCAGAAAAACTTCTTCTCTGACAGTATTTCCCAGACTACTGTGGGTTCATTCCAAGAACCAATTTCATCTTCATTGGTTTCCTACAGGAAACCAGACCAACTTCCTATGATTTTATTTTCCTTCATTTCAGCATGGCTCACAAACTAACTGGAAGTGAGAGTGATAGAAAACTTCACTCTATATAAACACAAGCCAATACAAACACCACAAAAAAAATCCTGAAGACGTCACCGGTTCAAAGTGACCAGAATGTGAAGCAAGCTAAGATTAGAAGTTCTTTTCCCTCCTTCCCCAAACATGATGCACACAAGCAAACCCAGCATGTTTATATAACCACAGTCTAATGCTAACAGCTGCTTAGTTTCTCTGGTGAAGACATTCACCTGAACAAATGGCCAAGTTCTACTGCCTCTTTCAACACCAGGAATTGTTTTAAAATGCTAATAACCGTTGGACTGTTTTTAAGTTCTACTAATAACATAGTCAAGTTGCCCGACCACCTCAGTCAACAGGCTCAGGGTGCTTACCTTCTCTCCTCAATTGCAACAACAGAAGTACTACTGGAGATGCTAGGAAACAAGCACGCCTTTTCAAGTTCATCCAGACTTCCCATAGGACTACTAACATTGCCTAAGTATCAGTCTGCTGCATCAGGGTCAGCTTCTAACAGAGCCATTTTCATTGTCCTCCCAGACATTAGACTTCCAAAAGCCAAGAGTCAGCACCAGATTTGCATTGGCTCAGAATCACAGAGTAGTCTGAGCTGGAAGGAACCTAGAAGCATCATCAAATCCAACTTTTAAGTGAATGGCCCATATGGGAATCAAACCCATAACCTTGGCATTATCAGGCCCATGCTCTAGCCAACTGAGCTAATCATGCAGTGAGATACTTGAGGAATAATCCTTCCCATAACTCATGGCAGAATCATCTGAGAATCTATAGCAGCAGCACGAGCACCACTATTACTCCTTCATGCCCCCCCAGTGCTGTGACCAAGGTGTTGCAGCTGCAGCAGGCACATGGAGAGAGATGATGTTAGCTTGGTACTAACATTCTAGTCCTAAATTAAGTGGGACAAGTAATTCCCACAGAGATTGCTACACAGTGAACGAATTCAAGAAAAGGAATGCTGGGACACCTAGCTGTGGACTGCAAATACCCAGCATTAATTTGCTGGCTCAGATTTCACTCTGCAAAGCAGCAGTTCAGTATCTTCTGGACCATCTTCTGCCCTTGGACTCATATTATTGTTATTCTGCTGTATGTGAGCTAATGAACCAGACCCATGTTAACACAGTTAATTCAATCATGCAAGCAAATTAAAAGCAGAATTATTCTCATTTCACGTCTGTATCCTGCTGTGTGTGTTGTCAATAACTGCAGTCTTTCAAAGTGATTTCCTCTTGCTGCATTTCAAGGCTTACAGTGGTAGGAACAACACACTACTTTCTCTGGGAAGGCTTACTTAGAAAACTAAAGCAAAACTGATTTTCAAGAGGCTTAAATACTCCTTCACTTTTCACCTCAAGAGATGCCAGGGAATATTATTACTTTAGAATGCTTACACATTGCACACAATAAGGACAGGACGTATGACTGATGCACAATTTACTTTAATGACAACTTGCTACCTGGACATCAGCTTCAGCTTGTAATCACGAAATATGAATGAGGATTTTGCAAGTAAGTAGTGGCTACTTGTTAGTAAACTGAGCTTTTACAGAAGTGTAGGTTAATAAACATAAACCACAAAGTTATTGCCTCTACTATTAATTTTCCATCCTTTTGATGCAACAGTATTTGTCAGGGTCAAATTACTAGTTTTTAATGACCCTTTTTATTCCAGTTTCTCTAACTTGATTTTTTTGTAACCAAAAGCCAAGAAGTGTTGTAATACTGCAGGTAGTAACAGGGCTGTTTTCTCTATTTGTAGTTCAGTATTTCAAAGAGTATCACCTGCACAAAAACTGGTATAGGAGAAGCCTTTATAGAAGTGATGCATTCTGATATATGTAATGATTTCAAACCAACCAAATTATGTTGTTTTAAGTACTGCTTGGCCTAAGAACACTGCATAGTTTCTCAGCTAGGACTGATCAGCAGCAAAGTCTACAGCAAAAGTTGTTTTACGCAGCAGAAAAAACAGATTTTTAAACATGCAGATTTTGTTAACAATGATAATTTAAGCTCTCTTCTTCTGACATCTTAATATATATTGAGTAGCAAACTCATGCAGTAATTTAGCACCACAGCAAACATGACTGTCTTGACTGAAGGCAGTGTTTACCCAATGAAATTAACAGTTGTTAAAATGCTTATAAATGCTGCAGTCTAAAATAATCAAGGTAATATACCAACACCACCACCACCCATTCACAATTCTCAGTGCTAGAGAAGTTTACTCACTTTGACGTGGCTCTGAGCTCCCAGGTTGTAAATCTCAGATGGTTTGACTTCATTAATGATCTTCACCAGGCAGGTGCTGTCTGTGAGATCCCCATAGTGCAGCTTCATGTCTTCAGAGTTTAAGAACACAGAGTTAACACACTTTAATCTTGGAACAAGATTGCATTCTTGGTCCATATCCTATTTCAGGTCAAGATCTGAGTAAACATTTATTGGAAAAAGTCAAGAGATCACCAGCTAAACTTAGTTTTGCTTAGTTTTTTTCTCCCCTGCTTTAACCATAAAATACATTTCCCCATAGGGGTAATGAATAGAATTTCAGATTCTTTTCTCAATAATCTTATTTATCTAGCAACATTTATATCATTTGTTTAATAGCTTACACTTCATTTTCCCAGGTTGTATAAATAAGTTCAATGTCAGATACAGAACGCCAGTCACAAAAATACGGCATTTTTTTGTTTGGGCTTCCAATCTTTCACTCAAAAATGTTTTAATAACTCCTTAAGTATACACCAATGGCTTTTTTCTCTTTCCCAACATGTTGCACACATTTCCGTTTCTCACTGTGACTAATTTCACAACACAACAAAAATGTGTAAGATTCTACTAGATGAGCATTTAGATAACATTACAGTACAACCTGCTGCATTTGTTACGATTGTTTGTCCATTTTAAAAAATACAGATGCACACTGGAAGGGAATTTAAGAGAACAATTTAACTGTCAATGAAACATGGTTTGTAATACTATGCATCAAAATCTCAAAATTGGTTAGATACAGACGTTATTTATCCTTTTCAGACTTCAGTTTCTTTCTAATTTTTGAGTACAAAAGTAGGTAAGAGCATGAAACCAGCTCTTGTCAAATTTTCAAGCAGAAGTTGCAATGGTTTACCAAGTTGCCCTTGTTTTCAGACCCAAGAAGATACTGCTAAAGGGAAATTCACAAAGAGATCTCCTTTTAGGTCTTATTTGAAATAAAATTGAAAAATCAAACAACCACACTGCTATTTCACAGATCTTTCCAATAAAAAGTTGTAACTACGATGAATTAGCTGTTTATGTTTACTTGCTATATTTATATAGATTTTCATTTGATGTTTATGATCTTAAGTTTGTATTTTTTTTAGTCCTGAAATACCAGGCTTATTACAAGAGATAAGAATCCACAGTACCTTTTTAACTGCTGCTAAGATAGATACATGAAGTTTGTTATTATTTATGCTGATTTCATTTCTTTTTTCTCTTTTTTTTTTTAAGTATAAAACAGCAAGGAAGTTAACAGATGACACAGTTCTCAGATGTTCATCCCTGTACATTCCCATAAAACATGCACATGAGGTTCTTCAGGTTGATAAAGTAATACAGCCATGGTACATTCTTGAAATTTGTTTTCACATCCACATCAGTTGAAAAGGACATTCTGAAGAGACTTCAGACCCAGCTGAAGCTGTGGCTAACAAGTAATACTAGGCAGGAAAGAGGTGTCAGAGCCTGTGTTCCTCTTCCTACACCAAGGACACGCAGTCCTGCCACAACCCCAAGGCCAGAAAATAGTTTCAGGGGAAGGTGGGCTGCCAGCTGGGCTGACCCAGGAAACAGGACACCAGCCCACTATTACCATAAATGTAATGCTCTCAAGGAGAGTGCTTATTTTGGTCCACCATCAAGTCTTCAAAGCTTCTGGTCTAAATGGCCTTTCTGAAGGAGAGCAGGGAATGAAGCTATGTTCCCTCCTGACCCATAAAAAAAAGAGGGTGTTTCAAGAGTGAAAAGCTAAGTGGAAAGACTTAGTAGAAAATGGGGTTTATTTGGTGCACAGATTCACAAACACAGATCAAATATCAGAACCTTTGGGCTTCAGTAATATTATCCAATCTAAAAACCTCCTTAGCAAGCAACAGCTGGTGGGCTTGCTCTACGATGCACCTTGTCTTCCTTCCTGTGCTCCCTACTTTTTTCATACAAAGAGGTTCACTATGAAAAGCACCATCTTGCAACATGCAACTGATGCCTCATGGGAAAAGCACACATGGCAAAGATAAAATTAGGGTTTGCTCACATCAACCACTATTGCTCCTTTGCTTCCTGCAGTACTGCCTGGAAACCCATTGTTTTCAAACAGTTTCCATGGAGCAGCCTTTCCTGAGATTCCAAGTCCGATTCCTTCTCCTCCCATTCATATGGTTACATTCTTCAATTAAAGGAAAATGAGATGAGAAGTGGGGAAAAAAATTCATGTCTACTTTCTCTTTTCTTCCTTCCATCTCTTTCCTTGAATATTTGTACGTGCATTTGTTGTGATCTACATTGTCTTCTCAACTCACTTTTCTTAACCACAAGATGGTCCTCACAATGCACAGGTTCCTGTTTGATTTAATTTTCTTCATTCTACTTTGTGATCCAAGAATACAAGTCATGGGAAACAGTTCTTACATTGTTCTTGACAGAAAAACAGGTCTGAGTATTCTTCACAAAGGTATTTTGTTCAATTCTACCCCTCTCTTAATCAGATACTTTAATGAACAGTGTACAGTAAGTAGCAACTAAGCAGAGCAATACTATGTCAGAAATTAAGCATTTTTAAAATAAAAATTATAAGCAAAGACCAAAGGAAATCTATAAGTTGCACGATATATTAAACTTGATAAAATTAGGCTCTGTTTAACCATGATGTGAAGCAGACTTCAAAGGTGTGATTTTTTTACACCATGGAAATACTTGTTAACAATACCTTAAACTGGATTGTTTAGGACAGCTTACACAACTCTACAACATAGTCGTAGCATGGAGAACTGTGTTCTTGTTAAAGTGCTCAATCCTTCTGCTGAACTGGAGCCATGCAATGTTTGAGCTGTTTCTCATTAAGAGACCAGTTAACTTCCTTTAAGATAAAATAAACAATTTTTTGCTATTATTAAAGGTAATAATTTCAACTTTCCAGATTATCACTGGTAACAGAGAATACAGTAAATTGTCAGGAAATTCCCAGGAGCAATGCCTTTCCTTCAGGTAAAGCAGGTACTCCCTTCCTTGGATGCAAGAATTCAGAGGGCCTGCCCAAAGATTAATTCTTCTTGTCATCAGTAAGAATTGATCGTGTCTTATTCATGCTCTCATACAGGCTGTTTCCAAACTTTCACCTCCAGCAGACACCATGGAGCTCATGAGGAAGCACAAGTGGAGTACTTAAGATAACTACCACAAAAAACCCCATACTTAACTATTCTGAAATCTCAGTATTTTTAACCTCACATAGCGTTTTCCAGGCCCAGCCATTTTCTGTTACCGCCCAGCTATTTCTGAACCGTGGCAGCATTTCTACACAACACAAAGTTCTTTCCTGGGTCCCCCTCATATTTTCCACTTTTAAAAACTCAAGAGTTTTTAAACACACAAGAGTATCCATATTTCATGCCACGTCTTCAGAGATAAATGGTAATTTTTCTTTCTGAGCTGGAGCAGCTAGGTAACATTTAAGAGAAGAAAACTCAATTCCCTTCCAGTTCCCAGGGATTTTTCTCCACCAAACACACAGCCCAGACTAAATATAACATATACCACCTTAAATACAAAAGCAAAGACTTACTTCCTTCAATGTGAGCCTGGGGGTTCTTATAGAGATGTTCAATCCGGCCTGTATTAAAAGAACTGGACCGACGAACGATGCCATGCACCTGGGGATTGAACAAGGAAAAACAGAAAAATGGTAAACATTAAGAGGAAAGTGCTCATTACCATCACTCAAAATTCTGGTGTACATGGGCCTAACTCTTTAATCAGGTGATCAGATCTCACCTCTATTCCTGAAGATGGACAGTTATCCAATTCACAAACACGATACTGGGAGATGAGGTCAGGTGCTGCCGTATTTACTTTACCACTGTGTGGTTTCCTCTTCTCCCCTGTTGACACACTAGCAGCCCAAACATCACACATAGTACAGAAAACACACTGAATTGCCCCAGAGCACCATCTCCTAGTGAGTGAGGCTTGACAACATTACTGGAGTTGGAGAAGCAATGTGTGAATGCCAAGAAAACCACTGCACCTTGGTTGTAGAGAAGTCTTTCTGGAGGCAGAGACAGGCATAGAAAAAGCAGCGGCAGGAGACGGGGCTATGGAAAGGACAGAGTGGGCAGAGAGGAGAGAAGGGGAGAAAGAAGGGAGACAAGCAGAAGGAAAGAACAGCAGCTGCAAGGCCCAAATGTATTTTTAAAATGAGCTGTCATTCACTTTCTGGGGTGCTGGAAGAACAGCCAGTGCTCTTTTGTAGACCTCATGAGTCACTGTTGTCCAGTGGGTTACAAGAGACACAGACAAGCCTAAGGCTGAAACCCAGGTTGGGAATTTCCTTTAACCTGCCACGATAAATAAGCTGGTGAAAAAAAAGCTACACTGGTCCTGACTAACATTAAAGAAAAGACTGTTTGTGCCTAATACATTAGAGAAATTTTTCAAACACTGACCCTGTTTCCTCCTGTCCTGTAAGACAGCCCCATGTTGCCTGCTGCCAAAATTCATGTTAGCTTTGGTTACCAGCTACAGAGGTTGTGCTTGCACAAATGAAATCAAGCTTAAGCATCTACTGTCCTCCACCTCTCCCTGGCTTTTATTTCTGAAAGTGATCCATTTGTACTTCAACACATCCTAGACTTGGTTTGTTGAGAGCATCCCTTTCTTCTCCCACTTGATGTCACCTTGCAAGAATATAGAACCAGGAACAGACAGCGTTAAGAGTTTTGGTTTTGTTTGGGGATTTTTGTTTCACATATAACACAAGCTGTGGTTATTGACAAAGAAAAAGTTTTTCATTTGATCTTAAGTCCAAAATTTAACCAACTAAAAAAGTGCACACAACTGCAGGTTGAGACCAGTTTGCTGATTTAAGAATGACATTTTGGTGGCAAGATTTAAAAGAGCTCAATAACTTCATTTTTACAACTTACAGGTCCAAATTTATGATGCCAATTTCCTTGCAGAAAATCTCTTGTGTGTCCTGTCACATTCCTCACAACATACCAAGTTCTACAATTCAAACTAAACTTTCCACAACCAAATAAAACATTTGCACTTTCAGGATCAATGAGGCACTGAGAAATGTGTCCCCCCCAAAATAAATTTCTGTTAAATAATGGATTTATGAAGACACATTATAAAAATCATGTAATTAAAAGACCTATCAAAATAATTCTTTATAGATTGTGTGGGTAATTTATAGGGACATCAAGTACGGAGAGAAACACTTCCAAAAAGAAGACATTTTCTTAAGAACTTCACTTTCACAAATGAAGCTGATAATATTTTGAGTACTCAAACTTATTACTTTGCTGAGTAAAATATCAGACTTAGTGGTGTTAATGTA
Source organism: Rhabdornis inornatus (assembly GCA_013397075.1). NCBI lineage: Eukaryota > Metazoa > Chordata > Aves > Passeriformes > Rhabdornithidae > Rhabdornis > Rhabdornis inornatus. The sequence continues at coordinate 356,561 of VWZS01004878.1, forward strand.
ACTAATTATTCTGAAGGAAGCAAACTGAGTTGCTCAACAACAGAGGAGTTTAGATTAAATATTAGGAAAAAAATTATTCATAGAAAGGGTTGTCAAGAACTGGAACAGGCTGCCGAGCGAAGTGGTTGAATCACCAACCCTATAGGTATTTAAGAGACAAGTAGATCTGGCATTTAGGGAGACAGTTTAGTGGTGGACTTGATAGTGTTGGGTTAACAACTGGACTGGATGATCTTGGAGGTAATTTCCAACCTAAACTAAACTATTCTGTGATTCTTCTAGCAAAATTAAATACTTTGGCTTAAAGTTCTGATGAGAGACTTCTTGAGCACTCAATTATCTATCTCTGAATTAAGTCATGCTGAAATTCATGCTCATTGAACGGCTGACCAATAAGTCAAATCTTGCCAGCTCAAAAGCTTGATGAAAGATTGGGCTTGCAATAGCTTTGTGTCTGTTCATGACTGTGATACAAACTTTTGACCAACGAGATGTGCTAAAATGCAACCGTCCCAGAACTTCAAAAGATTCAGTAAACAGACAAATCCAGAGAGCCTGTTACATCCAGCAATAACAAAAAAGTGAACCCTGCTTTTTTCTTTTCTTTTTCACCCACTCCTTATTCTGGTATGCACATACAAGAGCAAGAAAACCAGCCAAATGCTTAATCCGTGACAGCAATGTTACCGTAAGAAAACTGATGAAAGGTACCATTGTCTGCATGGGACAAGTGAAATGCAAAGTCTGTGACAGGCCAAAATGTGTCCAAACTGGTTAATCGAGTTAAGAATGTATCAGTGGATTTTTCTCAACAGAGCCAGATCTTCAAAAACATTAAAATTTAAAAAAAAAAAAAAGTCAAATGAAGCATCTCAATTAGGGAGGCAATCAGTTATATGCCTCCTTGTGTTCAGTTATTTAGGAACAGAGATTTCTAAGTACATAGGAAAGAACATAGGAAACATAGGAAAGAATTCCAATAAACTGATGGAGAACCGAAGAACAGAAAGAAAAAAAACTCTACCCAATTACAGTAACCGCTGTATTGCTGAATGGGTTATACTGCATTTGCTGTTGTCAGTTCCCATCTTCACTGTGGACTATGGGAGAATACGTGCTTTTGCCTTCAAAGTAATAAAAGCAACCACAACATCTCTCATCCCCAAACAGAATGGAAAAATAGTAAAAAATAATCAATTTACAAACACTTAAAAAAACCAACTTCGTTAAGCAAATTAATCAATAAAGCAAAAGGAAGGATGGAATAAGCAAGGCAAGATTAACCTGGTACAAAAAGTATGGGAAGCACAGACTGGCTGAGATTTTTCACTAAGCTATGAAGTAGTATTGCAACAGAAGTAATAACATTCAATATTAAAACAAGCACTTTTACTAACCCCCTTAAAAATACTACATTGTGGGAAGATTAACTCGACCACCCCATTTCCTTCCATTATTACACGTTTTAGAAGTATCTTGCATGACCAAGAAGTCAAATATTCTTACATTTACACCCAGATCAGTTCAAACCCCTCAAATCATACTATAACAATAGCAACAATGTGATTGTTGCTTTGCTGGACCACAAGAAACGTGATTTTTGCCAGGGAAAATTATGCAGCAAAAAAGAAGCAGACTTCCTTTATTTCAAGGAAAAAGTACGCAAAAATTACGTGCTAAGCAATAATTGATTAATCCAAGAGAAAAGGTAGAAAGCAACTGTACCAAACTTGTACAACTTGTTTGGGGTTTGTTGTTTGGGTTTTGTTTTAGGGTTTGCTTTTTTTCTTTTTGAACACAGATAGCAAAATGCAAAGTTTTCATTGCTGAAATATAACTGCCAAAATAAAAAGGCCTTTACTGTAGAGAGAGGTGAGGAATGAGAACAAACAAGAGATGCTTATTCCTTTATGTGGTACATTGCATCATAAATTATTCCCTAATTCCTTACAGTTTTGGCTCACACGGGTCACTGCTTATCTGAGCTGGCGGGAAACATGCAAAGCAGCTATACCCCGAGGAGAAGAGGGAATCCACCAGTGGACATTAGATGATAAATAGCACAATAACCTGGCATGATTACAGGCCATGTTGCACATTCCTCTGTGGAGTTTTGATTTGTTATCTAGGACTGGAGTGGAAAACATACACAGAGAAGGACAGAAGCAGAGGAAGCAGGCTGGGGCTGCAGCATCCAAACGACTCCATCAGCCTGCAGCCAGTCACCGAGTCACTCACCTCATAGCCTTTTTCCAACAGGAACTCAGCCAAGTACGATCCATCCTGTGAAGAGCAAGATAGAGGAAAAAGTTAGAAACACACTGAATAGGCCTGGGAGATTTGGACTGCTTAAGATCTCAAAAGAGGGAAGAAAAAACTTGTAATGAGTAGACCGGGTAACAAGCCTATACTTTGATTTCTCCAGATTCATACACCCACCTAAAAATACTACAGACTCTCTTTAGTTAATTTTAGACTATGAAGCAATATATTTTAAGATAACTTGCTTACAGATGCTGGTTGAGAACTCCCATCTCTTGAATCCCTTCCCAAGTTCCATTATAAAGTGCCTAGGGACTATCCTTCCAAAATATCTTAACCACAGTCACTGAATTTGAACTATTTTGGAGATAGGGAAGGAAAAACACGTTAAAAAAAAAAAGTAGTACAAGCTTGGCATTCTCTGCAAACCAATGTGGCTCTGTAGCACCTTGTCACTCTGGAGTCTCCCTCACCCAGGCGCTCCTTCTACAAGGCTTCTGAAGCCGGCAATAATTCTGCCATGCCTGACCTACTGGGTTTTCAAAAACGTCCCTAGCACACCTTATATTTTAACTACACAATAAAAGCCACTTTCAAATTTTAAATATATGTCATTAAAGGTTGAGAATTCGTGTCATTTAATTTCAGGGATTTTTCTTTTTTTGTTCTTTTTTGAAATACTTGTCAAACTTAAATTATTAAGCTCCTCAAAAGCAAATACATTAAAACATGTGCTAGCACATGTTTTCCTGAAATAAGAGGATTCTCCTGGCCTGACTATTGCTAGGATTACCAAAAACAGTAAGTCATATCAGCTCTATAAATGTGTACACACCATCATGAACCCAGCAAAGTTTACCCCTCCAAAAGAGTTCTCACTAACCAATTTTGTTATTACCCATGCCCAAAGTCTGCAGCTTTCACTGACTTCTTGAATTGCTTGTTCCTTTAATATGTGAATGTATTCCCAGACCCAAATGACTTGCTACAGAAAGACCATAAAAACAATGAGATGCCACCTATGCTTACAGGTTTAAACTGTTATGTGGATCTACTCTGTCATAATCATGGCCAGAGACATTTAAGGGCAAAACTAAACAGACATCTCTCGCTGATCATCCCTCAAAAGCATGTTGCTCCCGAGAAAACACTTATTTTTACCTCATAGTAAGTGAACTGTTTTTGCCTCATAGAGAGCCTAAGGAGAATAACACACTAAAGAAATTTTAGATGCACCAGGGGCCCCTATGGGAGCAGGACTGCCAAGGGAAATTGCTTACAGCATGGATGACAAAATCCTTGATATGTGTCTGCAAAATGGCACAGGACAGTGCACAAGGGGCACATTGATCTATGTTTCAAAGCGCAGCATTTGAAAAGGAATTACTTTGTGGTATAAATGCTTCATAAAGTCTCACAGTCTAGAAGGGCTTGAAACCAAGAAAGTTTCAGCTTCCATCTTTCTCCCACTACACGTACAGGTGTGTGCACAGATCTCCACAGAGCTATAGCCCTGTAATAGCAGTCCATGACTCCGGTTAATCAGGACAATAACAAACCATGTGTGCCATGGCTTCACTAGAAGAATATGTACATCAAATGATAAGAACAGGGCCCTACTGAAAGGATCAATTCAAAGAATATTCAATAGAAAAATCTGAAGAAATGTGGGTGCAAAAGGGGGAGATAACAGCTGCTTTTAATGCTTTTGTCATCTTTTTCATTAGCAATTCCTCCAGGATTTAGCAGAAAGGGGAAAACTTCTTAGTTCTCCTTGGTTGCTCAGTCCACTACAACATGAAATTATAAATAAAATTTTAAAAGGACATGAAAGTGGAAGACCCAGAGAGTGCAAAGGAGATGAAAAAAGAAAGACTGTGATTACTTAGGAAGTTGATGGGAAACAGACTTAACTAGGATTGAACCCTGTCAATAAGGTCTTGTTCTTCTCACCCAGGCCATTGCTCAGAGTTTCCAGTCACCCTGGAACATTTTGAACCAGCAGTGGCACTTGCTTCCTCTGCGCTTCCTTTCCAGGTCTATCAAGTGATAGGGCAGGGCTTTACAATGAGTGGGAAACAGGCAGCAAGTGTGAAAGCTGCTGTTTTCTGGCTCTGGCACAGCACAGCTGATTTAGCGCCGGGTAATCGCGCCCAGTGCAGATCCGCGCTGTCCTGCGCTGCGATACCGTATCGCACCCGGCCCCAGGGCTCACGCTTCCCTTCCTCCTCTTTTCAGTACAGCAGCCTGTCAGCGGGAATGGCAAACACAACAGCCACCACAGCCTCAAAGAGTTTGCAGCTGCTAAGGACAGCACAGTTTCCATCTTCTCCTAATGAGGTCAGGGAGTAAATAATAAGTAAGCTAGCTTTGTAAAGTGATTTAAACCTTTAGCCATAAGCCTCTATTACACATATAAATTATATTATCAAAGCTATTGATTTGCATTTATACTACAAAGTCTTCAAGATATGGGAATCCCTGAACAAGAAAAGGAATATTAAAGGAACTAGATAATAAATTATTATATAGGTGCTATTATACATCATTGGCGAGCTTAGTTTTGCCAATAGAAAATACCCAGCTGATGCTATTCAGTTTATAAAAAAAATCAGCAAAATACCAGAAGACAGAAGCAGGTCTCTGTCTGTCGACAAAGCAGTCTTGAAAGAAAATTGCCTACAAGCTGCCTTTAAGTAGGATTACAATGAGACCCGGCTCCATACCAATATGTCAGACCAGCTTGAACAATCAAAATACTTTAACAGGACTGACTAAATAAACCACTTCAGTTAAAACAGTTCCTCATCAGCACACTCTGGCACCTCAGATTTGAATCTCTGTGCTGTCTTCAGCCAAATACTAGTTTGAAAGCTCATACAAAGAATGATACTTCAGCTGGCTTCCAAGACACAGCAGCAGGTTTCCAACTTCAGCTGCCTTACAACATGTCTGTAAAACTCCCAGACAAAAGAAAACAGACACATAAACTAGCATGAGACAACTTTAGGATGCAATATTTTATATTTAATAGAGTAGTTAATGTCAAGAACTTCAATAAGCTTTGACATTCTATCAAAGAAAAACACTTCCAACATGGTGAAGAAATTGAGACAAAAGAGTTAGACAGTGCTTTGCCAAAATCACCTAGAATAAAAACAGTATCAAGTTTGACTTGATCCATGAACAGGATAATTTATACAGAAAACTGAAAACAAGTGTAACTCAATAGTCTGTTTAGCAATCCAACTTCCTTTATTTTGCACTGTTTTACACAGGCAAGTTCCATTTGCAATGAACTCATTTGAGATTTACATTGACACATCCAGGGAAGGCTGTAAAAGTATCCTGGCATGCAAGCCATCTTCATCCTCTTTCTTTGATTTGGCCAGTTCCAATACCCTTCCACAGGGCTCTTGGATTCAAGAATTAGATAATGCCCTACCTGAGCATTCTTAATCCAGAGAACTCCCTCTTCCCCACAGCTCCTCTCTGCTAACAAAGAGGAGTGGAAATACTAGGTGGATGTAGAAACAAGGAGAAAGAGATCAGGAGAAAAAAGATCAAGAGGAGGAAGAGGTACACACTTATTTTATTACTACTCCTAGAGTTCCAGGAGAAGTATATGGAGCGCTTTTTCAGAAAGAGGGAGAAAGAATTAAAGACCTAACATAAATGATGCTAGTGTATGATAACTGTACCACTGAAGAGAAAGGGCTCTCAGTTGTCAGGGAGTAATATAAACATCTGAAAAGAAACACCCCACAGAATATCAAGTATTCAGAATCCATCACACCTTTGAAAAAAAAAACACGTAATGGTTTTCCACATACCACAGAAGAGATCAAAGATGCTTATACTTATAAAATTCAGAACTGATTGGGGCTAGTGTCAGGCCCTTAGGAATAACTACAAAGGTGAGTTTGTGGAAGTTCAAACTAAAGGGGGTATTGTCAATTATCAAGGTAATTCTGAGCAGTTCTAAATTCTTTTTGAGCCACAAACTATAGTTGTGCTCTGCTGAAGTTAAATTTTGGTAGGTTCAATTAATCTGTTTGGGGGAAAGTGCATGGAAAAAAGAGGCACACTTTCATCCATAGGACATGGGTTTTATTTCCTAAAAGCATCTTTCTGCACCAGTATCAGCAACAGTGCACAGTCACCATTCTCATTTAGCCTTGTTGGAATGAATAATCCATCTCCCCATTAAAATCTATAGAACCAGTGCCACTGGTGGCGTTGCACAATAAATTGTTGGTTCATCAACTTTTAAACTTTCGCACAGCTAGAAGCTAATGCTATTTCAGAGACTTGTTGAACTGGAATGTGGTGACAGATCCTTTGGGGCAGGAGATACACACCATTCTAAAGCAACATCCAAATTATTTTAATAGCAGTCTCTAACAACTATTCCTTTGTTCATAACACTCCAGAGCAGTCTTCCTTAAAAATGAAAAATCCAAGAGAGCAATAAAGTGAAAAGTTAGTTTTGTTGAAAAAATGCATACTTGTAATAATTTCCAGTGATTTACAGAGGAAATCAGTAATTTTTTGTAGATACTATAAAAAGAACAGTGCTACACTTTGTCTTAAGTCTTCAAGGTGATAATCGAGGTAAAGCATTAAAGCATACATAAAAAATTCCCTATACGGAAAACAGGAAGAACTATGAACTCTGAAGTATTTAACTGATTTATTAAAGCTGCCACCCTCCAAATGCAGTAGTTATTCTGCTATTTTGATTTGTATTCTGGCCAAGTAAGAATATAAAAACAAGTGTCCTTTTGTTCTGCTGTCAAAAGAAAAAGTCAAAAGGCAGAAAGGCACAAATGTAAAAAAATAATAAAAAAAAAATTTTGTTTTAAAAGATTGTCCACTTAATCAAAGGTTCTTATAGTTCATTAACTGCAGTGCAACAAAATAAAATTAAACAGGAGGAAAAGTTAGCAACAAGGAAAACATTCTACTTATATTACTCTGTTCTTTTCCAATTAAGATTTGTTTAAAGGCAAAAGAAAAGCAAAGTTGCTTTGGAAAAATGAATCACTGTGTTATTTCCTAGTCTGAGCTCCATCTGACCTCACATACTATTCCACTGCTAAACTATTAAGTAATATTAAGAGCTGTAACTGCAATTACAGAAGAGCAACACATTCTTCCTCTTGCTCTCCCTCCAGTTGCCTTTATCTAAAACAACCTTATTCACATCATCAATATTAATAGTTATTCTACTGTGAACCTCAACAGACACCTCATTTAAAGAGCAAAACTTGCACCACTCTAAGGCGGACACGAACAGAATAAACCTCTGTAATTCAAGTTTGCTCCTTACCATCCACTTTAGCTTAACTTAAGCCAAAACCAGGAAGGTATGCCAGCTAAATGATGCTGATTTTTTTTAAAGTGTTGACATTTAAATACATAAAACCTTTAGTCTAAACCTATATGTTATTTTACAAAAATCAAACAGCTTGTATCTATCACACAAATCTCCCCCTAACATCTCAGCTTGGGAAAAACAAATTGCACCAACAAACTGAGCATATAAGTTTTTTCCTGATTGCAGGAATCTGTGGCACATAACATACTATGTTCAAGCACCCAAGAAATTTCCCAGTGATGAGAGTCAGGTGCTTGATGGCTTTTTAGAAAAAAAACAAATAATAAAAAATAAAAAACATCGCCCTAAACATTCAGGCATCAAGATACTCAAAACAACTGCTAGCTCTCAGACATATCCAAAGAACTATTACTAAAAAGAATAGTCTCAGTAGAGAGCCATGAGCTTATAAAAGTTATGAGCCACAAAACCTTAGTTTTTTCTTCAAATATGAATGTCTAGTATTGCATACTAATATATTAGTACACTGATATAAACCAAAACAGTTAGGAACTCTGAATTTGAGAGAAACCTAGCTATACTTTTCTGTCTCACTAGTGAAAGTATAGGGATTAGAGGAATGTGTCTATAAACCAGGAAATGCAAATCATATGGGCAGCAGTCCAGATAAAAATTAAAAGTTCTACTTCTAGTGTATGTAATGGGAAACCCATAAAAGTTTTAAAAGCCACAAGATTATTGTTCTGCCCATCCCTATTTCCTCCTGCCTTCACAAAGGCATCAGATGGTCTTTCACCTTTCCAAAATAGCAAGAGCAGCTCCAGTCAGCAGCAGCTATGAGCTTTTTAGACCTGCCTTATCCTCGAGTACCCAGACTAAGCCAAGAGCCCCATTAAGTAACTCACACTGACTCAGGGGGAAACCCCTCAATACTCAACAAATGCAAACTAACCCCAAACACTACCCAGCGGGAACCCAAACATACAAAACATAGTGCAGAGAGTAAAGAAACCAGAAACCCCAGGACTAAGCAGCAGGCTATGCCCCCAAAAGAGTAACTTTGACATCAAAATTTCAAAATTCAGAATTGTCACAGTAAAAATCCATAAAGCCCTGAAATTTTGGGTTCAGAAGGAATTCTGCGACTTTTGTGTTTCAAGGAAATGAGTAATTCTGTTAAGTGACACCAGAAGGAAAAATATGAAATCTTGGCATGCCACCTTTTACATCCTACACAGGAAAACCAGTAACAGCAGCAGTAACATGGCTATCACTGTAATCTGGGGATGCCACCTGAACTTATGACCATAGCTCAACATACATCCTACCAGAAATAATGGACTCATCTCACTCCTTGACAGAGCCACATTTTTTCTTTTAATCCTTTCTGCAGCAGCCTAATGCAGCTGCTGAGGCTAAAGCTGTTTTCATCATTGTAGCACCAGACTTTCAGACTGATGGCTCAAGCAGGCTTTCTTCCACTCCTGCTCACCTCCTAAGTTTGTTACTTTAAGTTTAGCCCAAGAGGTTTCCTAGCAGAGTGCAAGGCCAGTTATTTGAAACAAAACAAAATAAACACCTCACTTGCTATCTTCTTTGGAGAATATCAAAGCCTAGTAAGTGAGAGGTAAATTAGCATAGACCTGGAAAAAGCTTTCTAATTAATTCTTCTGTACTCAGCTTTACAGATACATATGGTAATTTTGTCTGAAATGTAGTTTATTTACAGATAAACACAAAACAGAAGTCATGTTCCAGCTGGATGACAGAAGCAGTGCACAGTAACCCAACTCTTAATTTCTTAAAAGTTTGCATAGAGAGAAATTTGAAAATCCAGTCAGGAAGGCTTGTTTGTTATAACTTTAACAGCTCTCAGTCTTGCAATATTTGCTTGGGTGGAAGAAAAGTGCTGATCCTGCAGTGATACGATCTGCAAATCATGGGAGCAAATACTCTGTTTCTGGACATTTCAAGTTCTAGGAGTCGCTTGCTTGCCTCTCCCACTCTGCATGGTCTGAGCCCAGTTTGTACTGTTCTGGCATTTTCTGAAGCATAAATACATTTTTTTTCAGGAACTCTGCTTATTTATGCAATTTCCACCTTTTTATTTCAAGACTCCCAAACTTCCCAATGTTCAGAGGTCTTTAAAAGATAGACTCTAATGCTTTTCAGAGTTGTGGATTCAGAGTGGCCAAGAGACCAGTCTAATTGTGGTCATCAACACCCTGAGCTGCAGGCAGCTTAGACTTCTCTTTACAGCAGTAAGGGATAAAATAAGAACCAACAGAACCCAAAGAGCTATCATAGCAATAAACTTCCTAATAGCTCTGCAATGGAATAGAAAGGAAGAAATGTGATTGAAATTTCAAAACAAACAAACAAGAAAAACCCTACAGAAATGCCAAAGCTAGATTCTTGTGAAAAGTCTAAGTATTTGGACCAAAATGCTAAAATATTCATTTACTGTCTTTACTTAACTATTTATAGCACCTTTTGTTCAGGAGCAATGGAAGAAACAGTAACAGGGGAGAAATTTAGCAGGAGAGCTCTTAAGAGTTGTTCCCCAGAGTTTACTGTACACACATGCACTTCCTCCTCACAAAAGGGGTGTGTTACGCATTTTGAGTCCTCCCTATATAAATCCACACTTTAGTTTCTTGAAAAAAAACAAACAACAAAACAAAACAAAAAAAACCCACCAAAATGATAAAAATCTTAAGATGACAAATCAAAAAAAAAATGGAGAAAAACAATTAGGGAAGTCAAAGACACATGGTCAACAATGATTTGAATACAATTTTTTTCCAAAGGTAACACTTGCCAGAATTCCATGTTTTGCAAAATCTTTTTATTATGCCAAGGAGCAGTTTCACATTTGCTGGATATTTTTAAGCAAGAGTAAACATGCTTCTAAAGTTTTGTTGGGTTTCAGGCTTTTTACAGTTTAGGATTTACTTGGTTTTTGGGGTTTTGTTTAATACACAATATATGTTCTATACTACAACTGTAAATAAACATCAACTCTGTAGTAAAACATTATTGAATGAACAGAAGTATTTATTGAGACAGTGCCTACCTTCCTCTCTAAGGAAAGGGAACTCTTAGTGAAGATGCTTAACTATGAACTAACTGCACTCACATTCAAAAGATTGAAATATAAATTGACTGAAATTAGACATTAGGCCCAATACTAAATTCAGTCAATTCCATGTGACTGCTCTTGCTAATCAAGGGCTCTGATGCCACATGGACTGAGCTTCCTGGTGGCCAGAAGCCAAGCAGGATAAGGATTATCTGGGCGATAGCAAAAGGATGCAGTGTTTTTTCAGAGAAGGTTGCAGAAGGTCGTCCTTATATTTACAGATACCATACAATGCCTTGTGTACCCAACTTCACAGCTTTCCCTTGTCAGCTTCAAAAGGGGAAAAAAAACCCACCCAGTTTCATTAATTGCCAAGGTTCTTGTCTAAGGGAACTAGAAGAGGGAAAGCGAGCAATCGCATTTGCTTATCCTATCTGTTAGGAGCAGGATTTGGGACAGACAACTACCACAAAACCACCAGCAAAATACCAATTCCTTCAATTCATACAGTATTAAAAGTCACCTGCAGATTGAATTAGAGAAAACCCTTCATATCATCTTCAAGTGCAGTAGTCAAAAGAATTCTTTCAGCAAGGCAGTTTTCATGAACAGCTTCCTAATCAAGGTAAGGACAGAGCAAGATCAAGGTAAAGCAACTCCTTAAACAATTTAAACATTTCTTCATTTTAAACAATAGTTTAAATATTTCCACATCAGTCTTGTTCCAATGAATTACGCAGTTTTGCACAGATCTCTAAAAACAGAAAAACTATTTAAAACTTTCATGAAGAAGCTTTTAAGAAGCATCAAAACAGATTATTTTAAAGATCTTGACACAAACAAGCTTCTTTCATTTACTATTGCACAAAACTTGAACCTAGTTAAGTTTAACTGTCTTTGCAGGCTGTGGAGAGATGGAGTACATGGGACACATTTTAATCATTTTTGTCTGTATTCATAGCGATTTCCTCTAATCTCAAGGTTTCTTTGCAGTTCATTTGAATGGCTTTGCACCCTAGGAACTACAGGAAATTCTACAGAAACCTCCCTGTCTCACTAACTTTGTAAACTGCTCTGTTACATTTACTCCTACCAAAAGCCAAACACCACAGGATCACAGTGTTACTTGTTTGAAATTCATAAATTCTTTAATTGCCAAGGGACATAAGGGTACGCTTTAACTGAATAAACACAGCAGGTTTTGCAAAAAGGCCAACATGAAGAAAATAGTATTTACTTTTTTATTACAAAGTCACTACCACTTAAAAATGGCAACATCCTATCTTTCTTTAAAACACTTAAAATTTCCATAGCAGGCACAGTAAGAGATCTCTTGGTTTTGCTAAAAATGGAATGCAAACATGACATCAAAGTGTAAGGGGGCCTCATTTTCAGAAACACAAGGATCTGAAACAGCCGATTTCTTTGAATGATACACTAGGAGAAGATGATCAGATGTATATATATAATAAATTTTCCTACAATTAGGTACATAGGTCCTCCTTTCAATGCTGTTCAGAATTGCAGGTTAACACTCCCATACAGCTATTTGGAATAGTCTTCAGGTTTCATACTTGCACCTAACATCAGTCTTTTGCCTGAGTTGAGGCAACACCTCCATCAAATAAGGACAACAAACAGCACCTGATACCATTTGAATCTTCTTATCACTGAATCATAGTAATATGCTCCAAGTTAACAGAAAAAAGCTTCCATACTGGATTACATCATACATAATTTAAGCAGCACTTAAAGAGTTCTTTATTACCACATCAAGTAGGCTACTCTGCATCAAACCATCTGTCTTGTCCCTCTGCCTCACTCCAAGAGAAGGGGCATCATCTATTTCCCTCACATCCTTCCCCTTAAGGGTTATCTGTTATTTAGAAAGCTTGAAGAAGCACCATAACGGGACTTTTGTTATCTGATTTTATGACCCTGATCAACCTATACAGTACAAGTGCCCTTTAGATGAGCATCCTTACTCTTCAGCAGCTGAATGCATTTATTTGAGGCACCAGAAAATACACTGAACAAGGCCTCAAAAGTATGACTGAATGCTTTTGTACGAGTGAACATGTTGGCAAGCAGTAGAAGCGTACAACCAAACAGCTTAACTACTCTCACAGAAAACTGCTCAGACAACATTGCAGAAGTCTACAACTAACTGCTTTGAGATAATGGCAAAACTCCCCCTGTATAACCTAAGGCATCACAGGTATGCCCCTTCTCTCTCCCTGTCCCTCCCAGAGGTCAGTCATGCTGCCTGACACACAGCTCTACATCCCATTCACTCAGAGCTGTAATTAATGCAGTAGTAATCTGTGCCATCTGCTGTCACAGACCATCCATAGGCACAGGCAGTCTTCCAGCCACACACACACTGCTCTCGCGGCAGACTTCCAAAGAAAAACTGTGGCTTCGTGTTTACACATCTTGTTTGTCAATATTGCTTTGCTTTGTTTCTCCAAGAACCTGGCAAACCAACAGTCTCAAAGGATGCTTGCTAGTGCAAAGCTGGTTCTTTCAGCAGGATACTACACATTGCAATTCAAGCATTCTGTGTGTATCTGGATGATCTGTGAGGGAAACAAACTTTTCCAGGTATTCTAGGAAGTTTGTTTCTAAACCATGCATTCAACAGTTCTAGATACATGTGGAGAACATTCCATTTTTTTCCACCAGATATTTGCTTTACTCAAAACAAAGGTTTACATGAAGGAATGTTCAACTTCAAAGAAAATCCTTCTGGGATTTTGCACATACTTCTGTAGGACAACCTCAACCTGGCATTCAGCCATCAAGTGCCTAAAGTTTGCATCAGAAGGTGAACTGCAGGGGTCCCAGGGAGGGACTGAATAGAGAGGTGCTCATCCTGCTGAAGTGCAACAAAAATTTCTCCAAAATTTCTGGGATGGGACCAGCAAAGATTGAGCTTGCTACTCTCCAGCTGTATGCAGGAAGTCACTTGTAATGAAAGCTGCTGTGCTGATCTATTCAGATAATGAATGCTATGTCTTCCCACAACTCTTGTCAGAACTATTTCCCCAAAGATGCAGATGGCAGATACCTACTTACCTTTTCTTAACAAATTCCATACTACAAGCTCCTCCTCTCCATGCACATGTATATATAATACATTATATATACATATAATAACATGTATTATTTATATGTATATAACATACATACATTGAAGATTATCATATCTCATCAAGTAAAGAGCATTTTATGCCATCTTGCAAAAAACAGTCTCCCTAGTAGTTTTTTTAGGTAAAAGCAGTAGCTAGGCTCACCACTAGCTCTTGAATAGCATCAGGAATCATTTGAGTGTGAACACTTCACGTGCAAACTCAAATGCCTTTCAGACCTGTCATAATTCAGTTTTCCTTTAAGGACACACAGAAATAAGTGTGTGATCTCACTGGATCACCCCATGCCCTCGATGGCTTAATTGTTCTATGCTTCACTGATGTAGAATCACGATGCTTGCACAGTATCATGCTGCTTCCTTCCCCCATTCAGGGAAGCTAGTGATTTATAAACACTCGCTTCAATTATATTTAACTTTTCACATCAAACTGGGAGAAGGTCACCAGGTTGAAGCTCCATGATCCTAATGACATTCTGTAGAAGGTGGTCAGAAACACAGGGACTGGCAGTCCCAGATGTCCACAGGAAAGCAAACAGAACATCTCTATTTTATTCAAACTATTTTACAATAATCTCCATGCATCTGTGCTTTCCTGAAGTCATAGAAATTAGTAACAAGGTTAAGAGTATCTCTATAAGGCAGTTCTTTACTTTGCCTATGTTGATTCACAGCTTGAGGAAAATCCTAATAAAAATGCATCCTACAATACAACTGGCTAGACTAGTACTGCAAGACAGTAAAATAAATTGTCTTTCTTCCTCTATAATCCATAGCAAAGCTGAATAAAACAAATGGTTCTTGTTGATGCCATGCAGTTGAAGCGCAAATTGCAAAGTAGCTTCCACAATTGTTGTGTCATTCTCCTGTAAAGGACTAAAACTCTAAAAATGTAACGAGGTAGAGATTTAGTTGCGCTGTCCCTCCCAGTTGAAAGCATGCAAAGAACAGTCCTTTGGGGCCTTGACTTTTGCCTGTGGCATAATTTTCATTTGATCTCACCCCATCAACTTGAACTTGGTTTGAAGCCTTTTTTGCCAAAGCATAAGATGATTGATTATACATAATGTTGCTTATAAAACACTATAGCAACATATCCAAACAGTCCTGAAAACAGGTATCAAGCATGAAAACTGACTTAAACATGGATACAAGCACAAGTCCCAGCAGAAATTCTTAGGCAAACTTCCCCTTCTGTGAGAAGGAGGAAAAGGGGAAAGGTTTTTTAACTGCAGAAATATTGATAAGGGGCATATTCAAATACGGTTTTACAGAACAAGAATGAACATACTGATGTTAAGATTGCTGGAACTGTGTGGTGGCTGCACCAACACATTCTGAATTGAAAAGGTTTGCTGAAATCCAGAAGAAAAGCTTGATTGAAAAATGAAGAAGCCATTAGATAACATAAGCCTTATCAGCCTGCATCAGATCCACTGACCATGCCTCATTCAGTTAACTGATCTTTGAAAATGGTCCCACAAAACAATGTCAATCCATCATTTTAATTGATGATTTTTACTGATACTAATAACCTTTTATAGAGAGAGATGGAAACAAAGACTTACAGGGTAACCAACTCAGAGAACAATACTATAGCAGCTGAAAGGCTCAGAAAGAAACCTTCAGCTTCCCTGTCAGCAATCATCAAGTACATTGTGGAACAGCTCGCAAGACATTCTACTGCATCTCATCTCTTCTTTTTCTGGCCGTCTCCCTTATAAAATTATTTCCTCTTGATATCACCAGAGACACAATAACTAGGTTAAAAAAATTAAGCTTGGTGTCAAAAGCAATCCTCCCCGCTTCTTTTCTCCATCTGGAGTCCAAGCCAATAAAGGAATATTGCAACATTTTCAGAGGATTTTCATAATTATTTCTTAAGAACATAAACTTCTTTTTAACTCTCTTTGAGCAACTTACCCACGAATTGGGAATACTTAAAAAAATAAGGCAGCTAGAATTTATATATCTCTGTAGCTATATATGTTATGGTACACTACATTTCTTATGTCAGTAAAAATAAATTAAGGACCTTGCTTATCCCACATATAAAGCCTGCAAGTTATGAGTAAAAGGGGACAAGCAACAGAGAGAAATACAAATATGCCAGACTCTAAACAGAAATGTCTTATTCTTAGAATTGTTCTAGTCCTTCAACTTAGAGTGTCATATTTTGTGTGCACAGAAAGAGTTGAGAAATGCTCCATAGTGGATCATCAGGGGTGAAAGCTATTCAGTTTAATTTTATGAACTATTCAGTTTAATTTTACTTCACATGCACTGCACAAAAGATAGGTGAACTATGCTTTGTTTTTTAAAAGCATACAAAAAGGCTTTTATCCCCAAATCTCAACAGCTAAGAACTACAGAGTATAATACAAAATAATAACTACAAATACGATCCTTCAGAATGAAAAGTAATTTTTTAATGCTCACCAGCAATAATAGCTAACATATGGGCAGTACTAAGTACATCCTCAGAAAGATTTCAGTTCAGCATAATTAATATGTGGCTTTCCCCTTCTAGCTAAGGGAATGCAATCCTTCATATTAGAGGAAGTTTTAAGACTTAGTCACAGAAGGTTAACAGTCCAAGCAAAAAAAAAAAAAAATCTTTCAGATGAAGTAATCAAGTAATCTTTCCTTTGTATTTCCAATACAAACCAAAATATGATGTGATGCTAGCATAACACCAACTCCTTCAGTACCATGGTAAGTCAAATTATTTATAGAGACATAAAGGACCACTTCTAAAATAACCCAGATGTGGTTTCGGACCTAGAGAGCGGGAAAAAGAGCAACAACACACATGGACCTTTTTAGGGAAGAAAGGCCAACTTTATTGAGCGGAGAGCTTGTATTTAAAGCATGTTACGAGAGACTAGAACAGGACAGTAGCTCATTGGCTAATTGGGATAAACATTCAGGAGACCAGGCCTCAGGATGTATCCCATGGGAAAACAACAGGTGTTAATTTTTATTATGACTAGCACTCTGTTTTTCACGAGATTCTAAGTTGTTTTTGACCATTTATCACCTTGGGAAATTTCTTTTCTGTCCGCAGCTAACATCAGCTTATCAGTCTGGGAAGCAAGAAGGATTCAGGCTTGAGAGAAAAGATTCTCGAGCTGTAGTTTTGCAGCTCTCTAGGTGTCTCTGTCCACACCCAGAAGTAAAATATCATCACCCTGAGTGCGCAGCCTTGGTTATTATGGCCATCACCAATATTCAGAGATGGAACCACAGAGCACTGCACAGTTTAACAGGTCTGCAGCAAAGACTGCAAATACCTTCCTGCAAAGTGTTCATCAAGACATCTGAAGTCATTAGTCTAATTTTAAAACTTGACTAGACTTCACAAAAATTATCTCACATACCATGGCAACCAAGAAAAAAATAATGTCAGACCACTGACACGCTAAAACACTTTCCAGTTTATCCACTGCATTAAAAAACAGGTGTTACCATTTTAAAGATGCATATGAAGGCCACATTGTCCCATTCTGAAAGCAGGGAAACTTTCTCCAAGATTACAATTTAACCAGTCACCTTCATACTGTTCTACAGTTAATTCTCATCTTTATACTTAGGATTAATTGAATAATTTCCCAACATCATTATTCATCTATAGGTAGTCATTCAGCTCCTCTTCCTTAACCACACAAATTCTCTACAGGTGAGGTTGTTTGGGGGGCGCTAGTTTGTTTTGGTTTTTTGGTGTTTGCAATGTCTTTCTAAGCTTCTTTCCTTCACCAGACTGCTGGCTGGAAAAGGCACTGCTAGACCAGGAGAAACAGTCATTCTTCACCAATGTGTCCCCAGAGCAGAAAATGGCTACAACTTGATGTGACACTTTTGGTTTTGGCACAATATAACAATCTTTCAGTCACTGTTCGAAATTACAGAGAAACAACAAGCAGGTCAAAGATCAGCTGTAAATTAACACTCACTTTAATAAAAAATAACTTTAAAATAATGACATCAGTTAAGCCACTCTTTTGTGGACATCTTCTCACACCTGCAAATATAAAATACACAACAGATGTTGGAGAAATCAGACTAACTCCCTCCTCCCCCACCACAGCTGAAATACTGAGATTCTACAGGAGGAATTACACACTGTCACTTTGCTGTAAACTGATTACATTTGTATCTTTTCTAATTTTTTTTCTGCTAGCATGCATATACATATATAGAAATCAAACTTGCACAAAAAGCAGTCTGAAAATGTTGATATGGTCCTGCTCCAATTACAGTACAGGACAGCAAAACTAGAGGAGCAAAGGAGCTCTAACCTGGTGCAAAACCTTTTCATTAACTGCAATCAGTCAAGGAAATAAATATATTTTATTGATTCCAAAGACAGCTGAAATACCACAGTTTGTAGCTGACAGTAATTAAAAGCTGGGTGGATGGCTTGAGTTACAAACCAGTGAGAAGGAGCCCACAGCTCTTTCTGGATGCTCCTGGCAAACAACTCATCAGCACTTAAAAGGAAGCCTCTTGTTCCCTCAATTCCTACAGAAGACTGACAGTCTCTAAGTCACTAGCATCTTCCTTTTCTTTGCAAGCTCTTATCAATTTGCATGTCAGGGTTCTCTGGTTTCACACAATGAGCCCTTAAACCAACAGGTAAAGCACAAGTAAGCTCTGACATTTTCAACTTCCTCTCCCCACTGTTTGGTGTAAAACAAGTCTGCATGGTGCAGAAGAACACAGTATTGATTTAAAATCATTAATTCTAAAATAATCATCCTAATTGATCAAATGCATCAAGCAGGTATCAAATCCCTTTCCAGCTACTCCTTTTTAACTCAAAGGTACCAGAAGTACCTGAAAAACTTCTGGTTTTCCCTAGAAGAGGGGCACAGCAATGAAGCAGGAAACTTCCACATTTCAATCCTAACCCTGTACCCCAAGACAGAAGCTTCAGTAGAGAGCTCTGTTCACTTTCACAGGTGGCAATGGCAGGAGTAGTTTAATCAGGGGCAGTACCTCCCTGACCAACCCATCATAGGCACCCTATTCACAAAACCAGCAGCCACTTGAATCCCACAAAGCTTTCAGGCTTTGGAAAGACAAGAAGTAGCAACAGGATGAAAGAGATCTCCGTCCACAGACTTCACATAGCATCATTAGAGACTTCTGCATTTGGGGAATTTAATTTTCAAGGAAAAGTCAAAGTTATAATGATAATGGCATTTAATCTCACTGTAAATAAGACTTAAGATTAACACACAGAAGCTGCCAAGCACACCATCTCTTGGCAACAACACTTGGAAATCTGCAAGCTAGGGATGCCAGGTCTTTTTATTTTCCTCTTTTTTTTAGCATTCCATTTAGATTACTGATTAAAATCACTAAAGAACTATATCCTCTTACACATCCTGTAAGAAAATTTATAGTTCTTCCTACCACCTGCATGATTATCTGTAGAATACATTGTAATTAGTATTGTTAGTATAGACATCAACTAAATCTCAACTTTTAATAATTTTACTAGACATATGTTCTAAAAGGTTTACTGTTAGGCAAGAGTTGCTTTATTTATGCAGTGTTTGAAAAAATAATGATTGCTTTGACTTAGCCACACACTGTGAAGCATGCTCTGATGCAGCAGCTACTCCTGGGGTATAAAACTAGTTGTCCTGAAAGAATCTAATAAAATTTACCAATGTGCTCTTGGCCATTAAAAGTGGTCTATTGAACAAGATTCTGGGCTGTTGCATTAATTTAGCTAACACAAACATACCAAGTCATCCTATTAAAGAGATTCAGCTTCCACCCTGGAAGAAGTAGATTCCCTGTCATAAAAAAATAACTATGAGAAAAGCTAATTAGCATGATTACTTATTAACCATTAGCAATTAATACTATCTGTTTAACTCCATGAAAGAGACTCTAATTTTATGCCTGCTGCCATGTAAAAGGCTTCAGAAATCTGGTACGTTTTTTTCCCCCCTCTTCAGAACTTGTTTCACAGCCAGCTTCAAAACTTTATCAGAACAAAACTTCCAGCACTTTTAAGTTACTGAAATAAGCTCAGCTCTACTGCGAAGGAGGCAAATGAGAACCATTTTCTTCCAGTGACCTTACTATTGAACCACTTGAGAACAGAAGCCTGCAAATCACTTCCACGTTGCTAATCCTAAATGTTCTAACTACTCTATGAATAGTATAAAGAATATCTCCCCACTGGAATTGGAATAGAAAGAGAACAGAGAAAAAAAAATCTACAGCTCACACAGTAATCATTGTTTGAATATCAAAAGTGGAAGCCAGCATTGGCACAACTCAATCTGCTAAACTATTAGTTTATCTTGATGAAATTTAGTTAAATCAGACTGCTTTGAAAGTGCATGCTAAGAATATTAAAAACAAAAATACTCAGCAGCAACTTCCATAAAATAGCTTCCAGAAGACTAAATGCAGATTGTAGACACAGCTCAAGATGGAAATTTAAATGCAGCTATGTCTTGCAAGGCCCAAAAAACACATTTAATTAGGAAACTTAAGTCTTACTAAAGAAACATACATACCAAATTAATTTTTTTATCTCTTCATAAAAGAACATGTTTGACAAAGGAAGGGATTGTTTCTGAAACTACTGATCCCATCTCTCGATAAAAGACTAAGTAAATATTACTAGTTAAGTTTTCACTAAGGTGGATTACGCTAGAGAGAAGAAAGCAGATCCTTTTTATAAAGCAAAATAAAATTAATATACAATTATAAAACAGTCTTCACAGAACAGTAATGTCAGAACTACAATTCTCAAACACATAAGCAGATTAATATCTTTTAAATGTGTTTATATTCAATATGAAAGCTGAAACAATTCACTTTTAAGTGACCAGAGGTTATGTTACAATGAAACACCAATAACACATACATATGCTCCAAAACAGAAACAACCAATTCTTCAGTGACTCACAGCCACTAGTATCGGATTTGGTAAATTTAAAAAGTGAGACAGCAAATCGTCAGAAAGATTGTCAGGTAAAAAAAGACTTCAGAAATTCATCTGTATTATTCTCAACCTTAATTACCAGATTCACAATCGTCACTGTTTAAAAAAACCCACTGCCAGTCCTCCTTCTTGATAGTATTTAATTTTACTGTAGCTTACACTTTTCACCTCATCTTTTCAGGGAACAGTTACCAGTGTGGCACACTGCAGGATGATAAAAACTGGGCATGAGTCAGTTCAGGAGGAAGGGAAGGCTCAAACCCACCAGTGAAGAGGGAGCCCAAGTGGTGGTGGTTGGTTTTGTGACATCAAGCAAATATTTTGCTTTTCCTTAGTGAATGAGGTGAGGTGGGGTGGGAAGCAATCAGGCACATTTGTCAACTTAAACTAGAAAACAAGAAAACTTCCCCCCACCAAGAACAGGTGTACCAAAGGTATTGCTAACAATTTTGTTAGCTATTTTTAAAATTACTAACAAAGATGCAAGTTCTCATCCAGCCCCAATGGGCAAAGACAACTGTCAGGGTACAAACAGACATCTTAGAGTATGAGTGGGCACTTGGCAGGGATGAAAGCATCTAAGTTTATTCTGTGCTGTGGATTCTTGCCTGCAAGCCATAATGCAAATAAGCTTCTTCTGAGAAGAGTTAAAACACATGCTCTCACAGCCCAAAAGTTGGCCCCTCAAAGCTGCATGGGCTGAGGCAGTCAGAAGGAATCCAGGAGCACCAGGAAACTGGCCCACTTCACAATGAAAAGAATAAAGGGAAAAAACTCAAAAGGTAGAGGCTGGCCAATTGGGGCAAGAAACCAGCAAAAGATGAGTGGCAATTGCAACGAAATTTTGGGAGAAGACTGTCCTTAGAAATCTGGAATGCCAGTGAAAGGCACCCTGAATTTTTGTTTCTAAAAGAGAGAACTCTAAAGCAGCTGAAACAATGCTGCTGCATGAAAAGAATGGGAGAAGCTGCAAAGGTCACAGATGCAAGTTGTCTCAAGTTCCAGATCATTCCATTACAAACACCGGCTCTACGAAGGTACAGAAATAGCTACCTTGAACCTTCTTTGCCTTTCATTTTCTCATGTTCTTAACGTGAGTATATTTCCCCAAATTCTTCCTGCGACAGTAAAACAGAGTACTGACATTGCTATGGCCATGTTAGGCACTGTTGAACGAATAGTCTTACAGTTTATTCCAGAGAATACAGAATCACATAAAACGCGTAAAAAAATTAAAATCTGCTTTGGTGTCTGCTAACCCAATTGCAAGGAAAACATCATCTTTATTTCCCAAGCATCCACACAACTCTTATGCCTCATTCACAGCTTCAGACAACTACAAGGTTTATCAAGAGCATCAAACTTCACCCAACATTACACTATCCTCTAGAGCTGCAGTAGAAAAGAAAACCTTTCCCTATAGCTTTAGCTAAAGCAGAGGACTATTATCCAATTACTAGAAGATAAAGGTCATTACCATTACAGAACTTCTCTATTTTTAGCAAAGATTCTCCCTTCTTTCCACAAGTGTTCTTGACCACTTTACAGACACTCAAACCTGCAATTCTTATCTGTCCCTAGTCGGAACGTGTTTGCAAACACAGGAAATTTAAAATCCTAAGTCGATATCAATAACAGAACCCAGAACTACCTCTGTATCTGTCTATCTACATACATATATATCCATATGAGAATTCCTTGCAGAGGAACAGTTCAGAGCAAAACCAACCCATTTGAATTGTTTCATGTCTCAATCATACAAAAAAAATCATCCTAATAAAGTCCACATTGACAAAAAAAAAAAAACACAACACAAAAAACTCTAATCTGTAAAATGAAAATTCCCTTTTTACTTAGTCAGTCAAGTAGGATTACAGGTTTTAAGGTAAACTGTCAAAGCTGTAGCATTTCCCATATTTTACTCCCAAACCAGATTAGACAATTTTTTACCCTCTCTTCCCACAATGAAACAGCACAAACACCAAGAATCTGTTCTCCAAGACACATGGTACTTGTGAATGGTGTCATAGACAAGATGTGTCAGGGCCCCAGGTAACATTTAAAGCTTCATAAAATTGGTGACTACAGAGTAGGCAGAAAAAATGGATAAAAGTTATTTTAAAGATTTCATTAAAAACAAACAACCTCAAAACCAAATCAATCCACAACAAACACAAGACAAAAATAACCAACACACTCCTATCAAACCTGAAGCTGGGTGATTTCTGTTCTTGGCACAGAAATCTGTACTTCACATATATTTTAATTTTTTTGGGTACCTTGCAACCATGAATAGTAAAGCAAAACATATTTTTGTAATGTTAACACATCTACAGCATAATTATTTTGAAACAGCAAGGTATTTTCTGTATTTTAAACACATAAAAGTAAAAGAGTACAAGTTCAGAGCATTATTCATCTAGCTAGAATAGATGATATAACACAACATAACTCTACTGTAGCAGTTCATACACCATAAACATTTATCAAGTGCTAAATACTTCCCAGGAAACATGGAAACAAGCTAGTTTGGGGGGAGACCTTGCACTCCAACAAGATGACTAGACATCAATTATTTGATTATAGACATATAATAGTGGTGATACAAGTTTATATTGTACAAACCAGAAGAAACACATGTGAGTCAGCCAGATTTTCCTGCCAGGGCTCTAATGTTAACCTGTTTATTTGAAATGAGAAACACCTTTACCATTAAATAAACAGTGACTGTTTCCTTGTAGGAGGGGAATCCCCATTCCCTCCCACACTCCAGCTTTTCCTACAGCATCCTTTCAAGTCTCATAATTTTAATACTGGCTCTTTTAAACGCTAGTTTTTCCTTTCTCTTTTTTGCCAAAATACTTGTTTTCCTTTAGCAGACAGAGTAGAGGTTGGAAAATATTTCTTCCTACAGAGTTACAAAAGAACATGCCACATTTACACGAGATTCAAATCTGTCAAAATTCTTAGCTATGAAAAACTAGTCAGATCTAACACAAAATAAACTAAAACCCCAAACAGGACAATTTCAGTTTCAGAAGAAAGTAGATTCCAACCATTCCTGTCACCTTTCTGGTCTTCAATCTAAGGAGAAAAAAACCAAAAAAAACCCAATAAAGAACCCAGTGATTTCACCAGAGGCAAAACATTTGAGGTTTCCATAACAAGGCAGGAAGGTATGATTAAGCAGTTGCCTGTGCATGAGATGCATTTTTTTTTCCTGCTACAAAACAGAGAAAGAAAAAGGCAATTATAACACAGAACTCAAGTATGAGGCTCTGTGGTTGAGGAAAAAAATGAAGTAATTTTAAAACGTTTGCCAGACGACTTCAAGCATTTCCTTTCTTACTCCAGGAGCTGGCATACAAACTAGGCACACCTTATAAACCCTACCACCTCCTGGCCCTAATACATTCCAGTTTTTGCTTCATTAAAAAAGAAAGTTAAATAGTGTATGTATAAATATACGCCCAAACATTTACACACATACATACCTTATCACAAAAAGGACTGATAGTAGTACTAAAAATAGACGCACTCCTTGCTTAACTGTGAGAATAAAAGCATGTTTTCACTTGCACTTAAAGTACAATGAATAAAGGCACTGAAGGACATCAACATTTTATTGACAGATTATGGGCATTTCTCCATAAATGGCACAAAAACCTCCAGTCATCATTTATTCATCAGTGTATTATTTTCTGTCAGTTGTGGTGGTCTGCTGCCACCACAACAATATTGCCTCTTACCTGAGGATACCAGTGGCCTTCAGAAATATATTCTGGCATGCTTACAAGTCAGGAATTTTTAAACTATTTGCTGTTTCAAGCTTTAGGTTCTGATTCTGTGACTTTTTCTTAGAAAAACTGATTTACTGAAAGCGAGTAAGTCTCCTTATTGGTTCCAAACTCTTCAAGCAATGATTAAGGAATATACAGATATACTGCCAGTCCAGAAATTGAAGTGACATGTTAACATCATTAATGTTCTCATCCAATCCTGTAATGACTTTCAAGTAGCCTGACCAACAGGAGTCTGTTCAAGGACAGTACAGAGAGTCCACAGTGGCTGCTAATCAAGAAGGGTTGGGCAAGGCGAGGAGGGGGGGAATGGAGGGAAGGAATTAGAAGGATGAATTTTTCACTTATGTTACATGGAGTAAAGCCATATTAGAGTCTCTTGTTACATATTATAATAGGAAGGAATAGCGATTTGTCACCTTGTTGGATGTGTAAGCACTACAAATGCCAAGCAATTTTCAGCTGAAGAGATTTCATTTTGGAAGGGTGGGGAAGGAAATGCTTTCTTCCATATCAGACTTGAATTTAAAACCATTTACCATTCATATGTTTCAGCTGAAGCTCCTTGCCCAGTTTGTAAACTTACATTGAGAGTCACCTTCCCTTCACCCCATTAGAGTCTGTAATTTGCTTTTGCCTGGGCAAGTAACACAAGACCCATTCATCTGTGGGACAAACATGGTTACATGGAGGCAAGTAGGAGACTCAACTTTCCTTGCCTGCATCCTGAGTATGCATCTAAAATAGCTTTAACTGTCCCACCACTACCTTCATTACAGGCTTGGGTTGTGTAGAACTGGCCACGTCAGTGAAGGAAGAGCTATGGTTTAGTCTAGACACAGCATTTCCCCTTTCCTTTACCATGGTCCTGCTTCCAGCAAAGATCCTCTAGTCAGGAGATTAAAAGAGCACATTACTGTGAAAGAAAACAACCTGCTAGTTCAAAAAAGGAAGATCTCAGGACAAAGTAGCTGTGGTACAGCCTGGCGTTCACCAGATTTCCCTTCCTGAAGCTTTCCCTGTGCCTAAAAGGGTGGGACTAAGCATCCCAGAACCACCCTTAACACTGACCTGAAAAATGAGATCTTTGTAACTAGTCTATTACAAGGGCAAACATCCATGTGTAACCAAACAAGCTCTACCCCAAGGGCCCCACTTCTACTGAACTGCTCTCAGCTTCCAGTTCCTCTCAGGCCCCCACCTGTTTCTTGACCAGCAGTAACATCACCAGTGCCAAAGCAATTTGTACAGCCTGCACTCAGCTGAGGCACCAGAGCCATTCTTTAAACACAGGATAGGAGGAAAAGACCACTGCAACATACTTTGCAAGGGACTGCTGTGCTGACCCACCCCGAGCTGCCAGGTTGCACGTAGCACAGCATCCTGCCAGCAAGCTGGAACAAGGCTGCATGAATTTTGCTGCCTGCTGTCTATTTTTTTAATATTCCCATAGTTTAAAAACTTTATTATTTATTTTGAGGCACAAAATTAAACCAGAAGATTTGGGTGAACATCATCATAATTAAACCCTGACTACAGCAGGAAGACTTCTCTTTAAAAATACTACCCATTACTGCTGGATGAACTCCAAATACACACTCCATGTGCATTCAGAACTGGAATTTAAAACAGATTAGTGCTTGTTTCTGAGCATGCCATGTCAGTGTGATTCATGAAACACGAACAACATCATCTCATATTAGAGTAACAGCACAGCATTTCAGTATCCCAAGGTGATTTTGCTATTCCTTCTCTCTTCTCAATTTTAACCACACAAGTTTTTGTCCTTAATATAGTAGCCCTTATAAGCTATAATCACTTCCTTATTTTCCACAGCAACTTGAAAAACTTCAATTTTCTACCAGCTGTGAAGTCTAAACAGCCCACTACTGATTAGAAAAGTTCAAGATTTAGGGGATATTTGTATGATACCCATCTTTTTCAGCTTGTTCTGGCCTGCATTCCCAGTGCCAGAAATATCAGCAGCCGGTTAAAGTCAGATCATCTTAGGTACTTACTAATTCTGTGCTGACAAGATGCGGTCACAATATGAAGAAGCAGGAGAGATAATGAAGCACAGGACTCCCCACCATTTGCCAGTATTTTCACAAGATCCATAAGATCTGCACTTTAATGCTGGAAATGTTTTTTGGTTTTTTTCCCCTGAATCTTGAGAATCCTCTCTTCCCCACCTTGGTGGCAAAACTCCCTTCACCCCATCCCACACCAGCATCATCAGGAAGCATTAGCTGTTATCAGAGGATGAACCCACTTCCATTCCAGCTCAGGCACCACTGACACTTCTGGTTTGGCATTCCTATTGGCATCTAAGCTAGAATTAATAATAAGTTTTACTAGGTCAAAATGGAAATTGTGCAGGCTGAAAGATCATCTTGTTCTCTGAGAACTTCCCATTTTTATTTCAAAACAAGGTGATGCTTTTATAGTTTCTTTTTGGTCTCAGGCTTACTAAAAAGATAAGGATACCACACATCATGTTTCTTTCTGCAGTTGCACAGCCATTTTTACTTTAATTTTTTTGGAAAGAGTTCACCTTCCAGTGTAATAAAAATACTATTACTTCCATTTTCTCTCCCTACAAAGAGCAAGCCAGCCTCTACTTTGAAGGGCTTAAGCATGAAGTTTCAACAAAAGTTTCAAAAGCGAGTAACAAACCACCTGCAGACGAATCAATTCCAAAAAGTTTGACCAAAGAACAAACCCACCACGACATCACCCGAGCACATGTGGCGGGCACTTTGCTGTTTTCCCACCTGAGCGATGCAGCGATGCTCTGCAGCACAAGCGCTGCCCCGTGGGCTCTAAACCTGCAGGGGAGCACGGAAAATGCAGCGAGCGCTTTCTGAGAGGGACCAGAGGTGTTGTTATATCGTTGAGCCACCTCGTGGCACATTGGCTGCATTACAGCACCTCCAGGGCCGGGGAGCTGCCAGGTCTGTTCAAATCCGCGCCAGAAAACAGCACCTGAGATGTTCAGCTACAGCATCCTAGTGAAGCAGCGTTCCCCCGGTAAGGAAAACATGAATCCTGCAAGTTAAGCTGCACAAGACCACCAAAGTGCTACTGTCAATCACCTTTCCTAAGCTCTTGGTTATTCCAACCAATAGCTCCCTACAAAGCAACCAGCTCTGCAAGTTCTTATAAGCCACATTCAGTCTTTACATATATAATGCCTCATGGATGAGACAATTGTAACCCATGATACCAGCTGAAAAAATACTCAGCTATATGAAACTCCCCTCCCTCCAAAGAAGAACAAAACCATGTTTTCTGAAGACTGACTGCAAAGTACTTTCATATGCAACACTTTTCATACTTTTTCATGTACCACCTTCAAAACAAGAGTCCTACAATCCAAGGTTTGCTCCAAAACTGTCGAATTGTTGGGCCCACGTAACTTAAGTGAATCAGAGACAGAAAGTAAGTGTGGGTCTTCTGAGGCCTCAGATAAAAAGGAAAGCATTTTCACTGCGGAGGATCCTTAGACATTAATCCATATACATGAGCTCTCCAAATTCCCTGCACACACAGAATAACCAACAAAGACACTGCCAGGGCAACACTGGTTACTGCAAGTCAGCTCTCATGTAACAACCCATTTCATTCCATGGTAATTTATTTCCATTTCTACACTCTAAGACAGTACCAAAACATACAGCTGGTTTTTATATAAAATGAGCATTCTGTGACCAAGTGGTAATGTAATCTTCTTACCACTCCACTGTAACCATTCCTTCAAGAGATCCTTCTTGGAATAATTATAGTTTTACACTGTTGCCCCTTCTGGCACCACGGAAAGACAGTAGTTTTTAAGAGTTAAAAAAAACCCAAACAAACCACAACAAACCAAACACCTCGCACACTTAGACATTTTAGATCCTTGTTTACTACTGTAAACTGCTCAGGCTATTCATAAATGGTTTCTGTACACATACTACATATAAGGTATAAAGAAATAGCAACATGCTAACTACAAATGTATAAAAAATGAGTTCCAAGCCTCAAAACACAGGAAAATGCATCACACAAGACCCCAGCAGAATACAACACACCACTTACAGACAAATAACATAGGCAATCTCAACAGTACAACAGTACCAAGAAGCCATAGTCTTTTCATCAGCCCCAGAAGTTTCAAAGTAATGTAGATTTACAAGGCTTTAACCAGCTTTCTAGTCTTTTCATAGGCATTAGGAAAATGCTAGGAAGTAGCATTGTTGGAATATGGCACACCAGATACTTCACTGGAACTCCCATAGTGCAATTGACAGAAGAGTAAAAATCATTATTTATTTACTTACTGCCTTAACTGTTCCCCACTCCATCCTTTACTGAAGTCACAAAACCACAAATACTAATCTTCTGTCTAGTTCCTTAAAAGTCTTGAGAGAGATGGAATGAAGATAACCACAGCACAGATACAGAGATGCTCTAACACAGGCTCCTGCCAATTTCCTACCACCATCTTCATTTTGCCTACTTCCTTCCTTCCCTGTCCAGAAAACTTCCTACAACTTATAAAGTTTCAGGTTTCCCCACTTCTGCAGCAAAAAGTAATGAGGGTTGGTACAAGCAAGATGGGACACAATTGGAAGCTGCAATACAAATTGGCTTGAAGCCCACAACTGAAGAGAACAGCTTAATCAGCTCAATCTAAAAAAGCTTTTCTCTCAAGTGATGGCTTCAAAGCTGTTAAGTGAACAGTTAAAAAGAAAAACTTGGGACAGGTCTTTAAGCGGGCTCAAGGGCAGTCCTAGAAACCTTTCAATCTCAAAGCATCCAGCCCTATCCCCACAGCTTCCAAAAGCCTTTCAGACAAACTCGATCTACATTAGTGGAATTCTTCAAAAACTTCTCGGAATCATAATCTCACTTAGATTACTAATTTGGAAAATTCAAATTATCCCACTGTACAGATATCTAAACCTGGGATGAAAACACTCAGGACAAAAACCACCAAGCTATTTAACTAATTTGTGCTGTGTTTCAATAGGAGGAAGGCACTGTACCATGTTTGCAGATTCAGATTTTAGCTACAATGTTAAAGAACTACTGTTTCCTAAGGCTGGAAAATACGTTTCTACATTTTCAATCTGGACTGTTCCAATTGCCATCAACATCCTGAATCAATGCAGTTTTAAAAATATATTCCCAAGCATTAACATATTCACTAACTAATGCATCACTTCCTTTCAGCAAATATCCAGATCAACTTCCACACAATTCAAACTTTGAAAAAAACTCCTTAAGAATTATCACAGTTAAGTTGAGATGGACAGGGCTGGTATTACCACTAGACCTCTAACTGGCATTCCCACCAGTTCTTTATTTGCAAACTCTGCATGCCTCTTTTTTACAGACCTTTCTCTCATGCAACTATGACTCATTCCTTCATAGACCTCCCTATGATAACTCTGACTCCTCTTATTGGCAGCTTCACACAGCACTGACTCCTTTCATTCTGCATGACTGGCTAACCCCAAGCTGTCCCTTCCCCGGCCACCTAACCCTGACTGGCCCTTACATAACATCTTCTTACCTTATCTGTCCCTTACACCAGCACACATCCCTTACCTGCTCACAGCACAGCCAGCAGCCTCCTGCTCTTGCTCCAGCAGACTCTGGGGCTCCAGCTCCAACTGCCTGGAACCGTGGCCAGTGAACCCACTCCTTTATATCCCCCAACTGACTGGGCAGGCACAGGTGTTTCCACTCCTTGGTAATCAGTACAGCTGCAAGTCATTGGGGAAGATTCCCTCCTGCACTATCCTCTCAGCCTAGCTCTCCACAAATACTAACTTCCCATATTATCTTCCCTCAAGAGCTCTGGAGTTTGTGCAGAAATCATTGACATTTTATATCACCACAATCACTTGGCTTGAAAGACAATGTCTGCTGCATTCCATGAAACATCTCTACCTGCTTGCAATGATTTGGGATAAAGATTAGAGCTGATAACACCACAGTACTTTCACATTTAATAGAAGTTATATAACCTTGGTGCTAATAACACAAATTACACTTGAAGCAGTGAACAAGTTGAATGCTTGTTAAGATTCAAATTTTGCAGAGGTGCAAATTGCTTACAATGATTAGTCAACTCTGGAGTTTAATGTTTAAGTTCAACCTGAATATGCTAACTTTTCCCACATAGGCAGAAAGCTTTAAGAGCTTTATGCTGACATTTAAGACTATATCTAAATAACCCCAAGAATATTTTGAAATGGCCATGCATGTTAATTTAAGTGAACACTGCATATCAGCATGGGATTCTACATTGATCTTGCTCCTAAAATAATAAAAATGAATCTTGGTAGAATGTTGATTTAGAAAAAAAACCAATGTATTAAAATGTCAGAACATTAGACTATTACTATTTTCTATACTAATACTATACCATTTATATATTACTATTTTCAAAACAATGCGCTGTTCTTCAGTTAACTATTGAAATAATGCACTGAATGTACATTGAATGAGGCCTGGGACAAAACAAATAAGAAATATTCAATAACAAAAAAAAAAACAAAAAAAAAAAAAAACCACAAACAAACAAAATAAACAAAACAAAACAAAAACAAAACAAACAAAAAAAAATCTGAAACATTGCTAGAATGCCCAAATTAAAATTCTTCAGCAGCCAGATTTTGAATCCAGGACTTAATCACCATAAAAGACACTCACCCATCTACATAACCATGAACAAAAAATAGGATTAGGTTAAAACATCTTTATGCAAAATATATCCACACTTCCCAAAAAGCTAGTCACAGGCAGTCATTGTGAAGGCTGCTTTCACACAAAATGAGAAATTTGTTTTAAGATCTGTAACTTAGCACTATTGCTCAGGAAGAAAAAGGCTCATACACACCCAGAGTTTCTGTACACCAGCAAGTAAGCAATGCAAAAATGCCTATTAAACTTTTCTAAAACACCTGATTCACATCTCAACTGCCTGCAACATCTCTAATCTATATTTAGAAAATATCCAACTCTCTTCAATAAAAGGAAATGCACCTCCTCTGTCTAGACATCCAATTTAAAAAGAGAGCAATGCTTTTTGGATTTCAATTAAAGAACATGTACGCCAGAAACTTCTTTTATCTAAAATTTTTGAAACACACACAGTGGTTTACTCATGAAACTACACCTGTAAATACAAACCAACTATTTACTTTCCTTTGAACAGCAACAGTAAGTTTAATGACCTGTTTCATGTAAAAACGCCACATAATCCTATATTGTAGGAGTCAGCTGTTCACAGTTACAGAAATATTTATCCCAATAAATTTGCTGTGTGTCATTAACTATTTTATATACATTATCTAAAATTCTTTCTTTTGTTCTAGAACTGAGATTTTTCCAAGAACCCTTTTGATGGAAAGGCATAGTTTCATGAAGAGCACTTCAAACAGGACAATTCTCTGCAGTGCCAGAACAAGTCTGGATTTTAACACTCTGCTGGCAGCAGCTGGGGTTACCTCAAGGCTGACATGTTAATACCAACATGCATTTGGACTTGGGTTGAGAAATATGAAGCTTTGAAGGGTTAAATAAGAAAAAAAGTAGGCATTGCTTGCCAAGGGACTACCTGAAAAACGGCAATTCCTATGGCTATGCTTTGCTTTCAACCCTGATTCTCCAAAGCTGCAGAGGGCTCCAGGCAATACAGGGCTAACAGTTAACAGATAAAAGCTATTGACATTGTCAGAATAATTTAGATTTTTTTGTCTTTTTTGCAGAAATTCAAAAACAAGAAACCTATAGTCTGAAACTATCTTGAACTGTACATTCCCACAGCAATGAAATCTAGTTGATAATCACATTCCCTAAATTAAGCAACCTCATCAAGATTATGAACAATATATTCAGTAAACTCAGGGGAGCAGGGGGAAGCTACACATCTGTTTGTGCATTTAGTGGCTTGGGCTTTTATTAAAGCACAGAAGTGAGAATAAGACACACCACAACTGTTGCTTCAAGTTTATGCTTCAGAAAAGTAACATTAATTATAGAACCAAAGAAATTTACTGACTTGTCCATCAATGGGAAGATAATCCAGCAGTTCTAGATCATGACATGATTGCAGAACAACTTTCACAGAAAACTTTACTTTACTATTGTGGCTTTTAGCAGCTCCTTTAAGTTTTTTACATCACTTATTTTTCATTTTAATGTACCTACTGAATTTATGCAAAGTTCAAGGAAAAGAAGAAATATTTTTAATTTCTAATCTCCGAGTGTAATTCTCAAGAAGCCAGCTATATTAGCATACACATTCTTTTCAACTGGAGCACATTAACACTGAAGAGTATTTTTATTCTACAGTAAGGAATACAGGAATCCAGAAACTAGTTTTCCCTTTAGCAGATTATCCAACTACAACTGACACATAAGTACTCAGCAAGGGAGCTGTGGTACAGTCCCAAGTCAGTAAATTTAAGAGCAAGGTTTCATTCACCACATTTATTACAACAGTTTTGTCTTCATAAAATTGTTTTGCCAATAAATCTGATAAAACAAAGCTCAAACTGGAGAAAAGCTGTTTTATAAAATATGAATGGCAGGATACATTTTAGCAAAGTGAAATCTCCCCACAAGGGAGCTGTCAAATATGTAATTACTTTTAAAGCATCTTAAATGTTTCTAAAACTATGTATGGCATGTAAACTACCCATTTGATTATTAACACCATACTTGGATAAAGCTCTATGCAGTATCTGTTTCATTGCTGGTTACCAGATGAGTTTCTTTAAGACACAGCACAACAAAAACAGACTAAGTATTGTTAAAAATGGTAAATTTCAGGGGATCTTTGTGGTAAGAATGAAAAATACCACTCAAAGACTAACATAATTCTGGCCACAGATATGCATCATACTGGAAGAATTTTCCTAAATCTAAAGTGTTCTCTGCAACTAGAAATAAAGCCAATAAACCAGTTACAACAAGAGAACAAAAAAACCACACAGACACCCAACCAACACCAAACACCTACACAGAATGGGAGCTAAAATTATTCTGTTTTATCCCCATACTAGACAGAATTAATGTTCTCATGTATCAGATATTATTCAAAAGTGCCTTTAATATGGTCATTTTCATAGTCTAACTTCAGAAGCATTTTACTGTAAAAAATCCTCAAAACAACAGAAAATATATTTGATAGGAGCTAGATCAGGTAAGAATACCAAGCAGTTGCATTTTCTGGCAAAGATAACCTCATAGAAAAAAAGTTCTCTTAATTGAAGCTGCCCACAGTTTCTAACCATGAGACGGTTATTTAGTTTAAGTGGCTATTGTATTCATGTAGAAAAACCTCTGATATTTTAAAAACTAGAAAATTATCTCCTGATTCAGTGAAAACTACCATTCATCATGGTGTCTCTCTAAAACTACTAGCAGCACTGCTTGGCATAAAAACAGCTTGAGTCTTGAGCTAGTTAGGACTTGTCTGACAAAGCTTTTACAAGGAAAATTCCAGGTAAATCAAACTTTTTCATAGGAATATACTAGGGAGAATTTTTACTAAGAAAAGCATCATGGTTTGCTAAGCACGTGGGCTTTTGCTTCGGGTGTCAGCCACCCCCAGACTTCGGGGGAGCATTTGTATCAAGTCTTTACAGGCAACCAGTAAACACCATACTTACTTTGTTTAATCTGAGCAACTAGTGCAAGAAAAATAATTTGGATGATTAAGTGAAAATTTTTTTCAGAGATTCATTTGTCAGAGAGATGAGGACCAAACTGCGAGTTTCACTGAGCAGACAAGAAGCAAATAAATTACAACTTTAGATGCCCGCAAAGGAAAAATAAAGGAAATAAAGGAAAAATAATAAGAGAGAACTGATTTTTATCAAGTTGATTACATTACCTTAAAGTTTGTTGCTCCCACTTCAGCAGCCAGAAGCTGACAAATTTCACTTTGCTTACAAGCTATATAACAACACACGCAAAAACACATAAGCATAAAAATAGTGAGGATGCTACCACCCACATCATTCTTTGTGGTTCAATCAAAGTTGATTCACAGTTATGCTCTCTTCCAACCCAAGCCCTAGTGCACATGTAATTACAGATTAACGAGATACTGTAAGAGATGTTGCTGTGATTTAAGGTGGACATTTCTTAGGTGAACTTTCTCAGGTGAAGATGCTGTGGGAGCAATTAAAGGCTAAATGGAGCAACTGCATTCAAGCTGCACTACCAGCAGATGATCTCAACTATCACCAAAAAAAGTATTTAGTGCAGTGTTGCCTCTCTAATATACAATTCTATACCCCTTCTGTACAGATCTTCTCAAATAATTATAAATTTATCTTGCATAGATCTGTGAACACAAATTGACCTTGCAGACTGGCAAAAGCCCCCTCCTTCCTGACAGCCAGCCGATACAACCTACTGGAAGCCTCAATATTCCTTGCTGTCCAGGTTCTTCATTCCCATAGCTCACAGGAATTGCCCAGGCTTTTAGAAGAAGCATTCCCACATGTATCTGCTGCCAAATCAATCGAAGGTGCTGAGCACACATTTTCAACACAACAGGCACAGTATAAACAGCAGTCTTAGACTTTCACACCCACTATTGTGCTAAGCTTTTATTTAAAAGCCTGTAAATGTAAGCATATGGAAGGTGACAACAGTGCTGAAGATCAAGGTCTATTAAACAAAGTTGTGGCATATAAGAAAAAAGCTTCTTTTTTCATCACACCACATTTGCCTGTTAAGCACAGAGAATATTTGACTATGATATGTTTATTCCAAGTGTTTTCACTTAAAGACCATAAATGTCTTCAAACACTTAAAAGATAAAACACCACTTTCACGGTTTTAACTTTAGACTACCTGTTACCACAGAAACTCCTACTCAGTTAGCAAGAGAAAATAGCTTTAAACAAGTCAGTAACTGTTTAGAGCATAAGATATCTCCCATCTTGTGGAGGCTTGTGGCAGGGAGCGCATTCCCCTGAGAGGGGGGTAACAAATTAAGGAAGATAATGAAGATGTTCACAATGCCTAATTTTTCCCGTACTGAGGGAGTAAAAGAGAAAGTTGAAACTGTGACAGAATTCCAGAGTCCAATTTATTACACTAAGATGCATTGAACCAAGGTGATGCCACATAGCAGTATGATAACCTAAGTAAAGAAATGAGAGAGAGCAATTCATGCTGTTTGCTACAAGCAGCTACAACCAGCAGTTCTGATACTCAGAGGACTCATCCACTAGGAAAGGACAGACAGAGCTGTCATTCCATAATTCATCACATACACACACAGGCAAGAGAAGAGACTAAAACACAGAAGAAAAAGGCTGGACACCTGATGCTTTAGGATTTCCAAAAAGTTGCCTCTATCCCCCAACCATTTTTCATTATAACTGGAATCTTTCAACATCTGTAAAATTGAAAATAGTACACTCAATATGTCCTCGACTCAGTATAAAGTGTTTCCAAGTTGAAAACAGACATCTGGGATAAAGCAAAATGAAAAAAATATGTGAGAAACCAAATAATGCAGCATCAGTCCATTTATCATCCCATTATAGTGAAAAATACACAACTTGTTAGAAACATCAAGGGACAAACAAAAGAAATCTTGCATACAAAAAAACAGTAAGAAAACATTAGACCGTAGAAGCCTATTTCATTCTGTGAGCTTGTTTTCCTTTTAACACACACAAGTCAGCCTTACTGTGAAACTACAATCTGCTTTTCAAAACTCTTTATCCTTCGGCACTGTACTTTACAAAATGCTATCAATAACCCCTTTCAGGACATGATTTCAACACAAGAATTCAATATTATTGGAATAAAACCAAAACTTATCTAGCTCAACTTATGCAATAAGGTTCAAGAATTTCTAACATATAACTAGTCAAAGCAGTACTCAATCATTGTATGAAATTTAAATCAGAAAAAAAATTTCAACTTAAAATATTTGAGCCATTTTTAAAGTATTATTTATATGAATTCATTAGAATCCTGTCCACTGCTTTATCTAATTAAAAGCTTGCCATTTGTATTTCTGCAAAACTTCCACAATAAATGAATTAATCAGTTACAGCCTTTGCTGTCTTGACCTATTCATATAATATCAATTGCAAGCAAAAATAATATAAACCAATCAGACAACAGTAACCAGCATAGCAGGACTCTCACTCCCAGGCAAGGCTGGAAAAATAACAGTCAATAGTGGCAAGGCAACAAACACAGTGTTCATCTGATGCTTGATCATACTCTAAATATCCACCATGCTATAATCTTAAGCTCTTACAAGATACATTTTGCACCTAAAAGTTTACTACACATCCCTCTATGAACACCTGCTAACAACTCACAAAACAAAATTAGTCCACACAGCCAGCACTTCCAGAAAATGAGGCTAAATTAAATCTCTGTATCCAGTTTGCTGTAATTTACAAGTCTTTACAATACAATTGACAAATCACATGCCTTCTCTATTTTAATACCATTTTAAATTGTATTTTATATTTTATCTTACTAGAAGTATTTTAAAGTCTTACTATCAAAGCAAATAAAAGGAAGGAACAAAGTCCTCAAATTCCCCTTTCCAATCTCTACATTAAAGGCTGTGACCCAAATCAAATCTTGGGAAAGGTTCCCTATTGTAGGAACCGAGGGAAACAAATTGACTATTAGTCCCTTATCACAACTTTTACACAATTATATTTTCCTCTGTATTTATCAACATTCCCTTTTTCTGTTATACCAATCCTTTAGTACAAGAAAAGCAATACTTTCAAGTGGAATTGGAAGGATTCATTTTTAAATGGCTGTTCCTTTCAGACAACAGAACAGTTTTCAGAATACTTCCATTTCTAAACTAATAGTTATTCACATTAAAATATACCTTTGCAAGTCTTGAAGCTCCAGCCTCTTATTGACTGTGAGAGTCAAACCTAAAATCAG
Source organism: Rhabdornis inornatus (assembly GCA_013397075.1). Lineage (NCBI taxonomy): Eukaryota > Metazoa > Chordata > Aves > Passeriformes > Rhabdornithidae > Rhabdornis > Rhabdornis inornatus. Next base: position 394,121 of record VWZS01004878.1, read on the forward strand.
CTTTAATTAAACTTTTAAAAAATGCTTTCTAGCACTGGTGACATTTTACAGGACATTTCACAATTTCCCATAGCAAGTTTCTCTGCTTTTAGCCATAGTGCAAGATTAGGAAAACAGTTACAATTTTCAGGTTTGTAAATAACAATCAGGAATTCAACTGGTTTTTTCCCTCAGGGGAGTGAATTTGTTAATAATTCAGTAGCCCTGCTATAGTATTTCTGATTTCATAGCTCTAGTAAATTGACCCATGAACTTTGGGTGTTGTACATTCCCAGTCTTGGTAATGTAACTTTCAACACCTCAGTCAACGGTCTTAGCTAAGGTAGTTCCTAAAATCAAAGTATTTTTATTTAAAAAAGGTCTTCCAAAAAAGCAGAAAGAAGCTATGTATGCTTTTTTTTTAAAAAAAGATACACACATTTATATTAAAACCTTTACCCTACTGTCATCATAAATTATATGCTCATTATAACGACTTAACCTCTTTCTTCTTACCTGAGCAAAGTGTTACCCAACCACTTGAACCTACAGCCTGCCCCCATAAGACTGAACAGGAGTGGGTTTTGACCAAAGCCCTAATTTTACTTCCCTTTGCTGTATATTTGGAAACCATTAAAATAAACTGTGAACAAAAATACCATTAAGAGTACCAGACACCTGCCATTAAAAAAAACTCACTTTGAGTTAGTGTAGCAATGCCATCAGGAGCTCTGCAAACTTGGCTAGCTTATCTCCAAGTTTTGTTTGCCTCTATTGAGGAGTGAGAAATTACTGCTTCAAAGATACTCATCTGTGGCTGTAAAGATATTCTTAACAGCTCTGGTGTGAATATCCAGCTTTGAAGAAGAATTTGCTTGAATAACAACTTTCCTTTAATTCTTGCATGCTGCTGGCTGTAGGACACTGCTAATTAGAGTGCAGTGTCTGGTTAAGGTAAATTAATTGACCTGCACAGCAAAGGACAAAACAAATAATTTACTGCCTTAATTCCACTCCCTCAAACATGCATATCTTATCTCTTAGAAGAAGAATAAAATATTTCTGAATAATAGAAGATTTATGTGCTATTTCTCACATTTCAGCCAAGGCAAACAGATTTTCAGTGGGGTTTTTTGTCTGGTGCAATTTTAATACAATTTAAATGTACATACATGTAATTTCCATGTAATTAAAGCCATTGGAAATTAATTGTACTACCAGACTCAAGTGTGCAAAAATTAAAGCAGGACAAATCCTAAAAAACTGGAGGAAGTTGCTACCTAGACACCTAGGATTTTATTGAAAACTTTCCACAACAGCAGCTTCTTCAGCAGGTGCACAGAGAATATTTACTTCACTTCAATTTATTCCACTTGTAAAATTGAATAACAGTTCCTACAAAGCTGAAAGCAACTCTAAATAGAAATTCTGGAAGAAAAATAAGCTTTCTAATCTATAAAACATAACCAGAGATAATCTTGCACTTAATGGCAGGAAGGTTTCCACTCCGAACACCTTTAAAAGGTGCAGAGAAAGGAAGAAAGCTATGAAAGAAGCCTCTGCTTATCTCATTTAAAACCACTGATAATTGCCTGATGGGTGGTACCTTCCTTTTCTGTTATTTTTGGTTGTAGCCCAACTCCCAAGCTGAAAATCCCATCTTCACTCCTATCCCCCAAGAGACTTAAAACTGCTTTAAGTAGAAAGGTTTCCAGCTGCTGGTGCTTCAGTCAGTTTAACTGAGTATAGGTTGACCCCAACCACAGGAAAATATTACCATGCAGTAAACAAGAAAAGGATTATTAATTCATAACGCTAAGAAAAATAAAACCATGTATGCGTGTGTATATACATATATTTCAAAAAGAGTAACGTTCTCTTGGTTAAGAGAAGTAATACCAAAGGTAACACACAACCTATATGTTTGACCCATATTTAATGGTCAGCATGTTTCATAATGTGTAGGCTTTGAAAATTAAATAATTTTCTAATGGACTGAAGTGTACAGAAATACCATTGAAAGCCCACAAGAATAATTAACTGACTTAAAAACCAAGGGCCCCTGGCACCTCGAATTTTAAGGAACAGATATTCCAATTTACATCCCAATTAACCCCTGGGTGGACAAGGGAAATGTAAGGTACAGACAGCACACCTCTTGGCATTTATATTTCGAAGAAAGCACGTCCATTAACTGAGACACTGTTGCCCATAACAAGACTCCTAGTTCACCACAACTATAAGCTTTTCTCACATGGAAAAGCTTTGAATGAACCATATTTTAGTTCAGTCAGGAACAATTCCAGCTCTCAGGGATTGCAAAGTAGCACTCAAAGACAAATTAAATACTTTGTGCATGATGGGAAAGTATTTGAGTGAAGGAAGCCCTCAACACTTTCTGAAAAGCCACAGATTTTATCTTTACAGTTAATATAAGTGTGGTTTTGCTCATCCTTGAGTGTTTAAATTATACTTATAAACTGTGGCAAGCAAATTAATGTCACAGACCTGCAGTAAATGTACTTGGCTTTTACACTTCACTTTGAGTATACTGCAGACCACCCTTTTTACAAGGGCACCAGTATTACCAAAACCAAGCCCAAAAAACTAAGAACTACTCATCTGGCACAGATATCTTCACTGTATAAAAAAGGGTGAGAGCTGACATATTCAAAATACAGTTGCAAAAAGATTTGCAAGTGCTTTTCTTGTGCCACATTACTCAGGCCAGTTTAGACATTGGACAAAGTTGGTCATTCTCTGAACTGCTTGCAAAACTTGCTTAAGAGCATGGAAAAAAATCTGCCAAGAAAATAACCCTAAAAATAAAATAAAAAAAAAAAAATCCCATTCTAAAAAAGCATCACAACAGCATTCACAGAAGTCTCCCACAGTGGACCTACTGTATTGTCTGATGTAATTTGGCATTTTTCTCTAGAGCCAGTCAATAACAGGAACTCAATCATAAATGTCCTGCTTTCCGGTGAGTGCAGCAGCCTCAGCTGCACAGCCTAACAAGCCAGGGGCACACCAGTTCCAGCAACAGCTGGAAGAGAAGTCCACCAGAGAAGGTTAAAAGTTTTTGACTTGTTTTTAATAAAGCCAGAATTCTTTTTTGTTAAGCAAAAAAAAAAAAATATTAGGCCACAAAACCACAAACAACCCACGTTCCCAATTTTCTCAACATTGCAAAAAAGGCAGAAAAGAGCAGGGAGGAAGAACAGAGAAGAACAAAGAAGGGCAAAAAATGGGCAAAGAAGGGTGAGAAATAAAGAGAAGAATGGAAGAAAAGAAAGGCAGAGAAGAGTGGAGATGACCTGATGTGAAAGAAGAGCAAAGAAAAAACAAAGACAGAAATTCAGAGAAGTTCAAAGAGCTTTGAAGAAAGTCGAGGAAGACCAGGAATTATCCTTACTGTGGATGCAGTTCTTCTGCTAAGAGCTCTTGTACTTAGAGCACCACATGCATATCTAGTGCAAGTTACCATGCTAACAGCAACATACTTAACTAAGATTTTGGAAACTACTAGCTTTTCAAACTGGAAAGAAACAGCTAGTTTTCCATTAGCCTAAAGATAGTGCTACTATTAAAAAAAAGGTAACCACTTTGCAATATTTTCTCTTTAATTTTCTTCGTATTCATTTTTAACTCAACTGAGTTTTCACACAGTTCATTAAGCAGATTCATCCATTTATTGGCTTTTGACAGGAAACCTGTAACATTCATGGGGAAATGGAGTATTGTTGAAGGAGCAGTAATACATAGGTCACTCTGTGCATACCATGTGTGTAAGAATCACTTAAGATCTGAATGAAGAATGCCTTTATGCGAAGCTCCCTCCCCACAAAAAAAAAAGACTTGCTATAAATCTAAATAGCTAGAATTCTGACTCCTACTAAAAGTGAAAAATAATCAGTAACTTTACCATGTGCATAAGTTTTGGTATTAAAGATGTCATCTTAATTACAATTAAAGCACTGAGATCATTTCCTATGAAAAAGCTGTTCAGGTTTATTAGTTCAGTGGAGAGTTTCAATCTCAATCTTAAACTGAGAATCAAGATTTAGAGCAAAGGCATTTTCTGTGGTTACACAAAGTCTAACTCACACTCAACATATTGCAGTCACTTGGTTCAACATAATAAATCTACAAGAGGTTTCTGAACAGTATCAAAACTGATTAGACACCTGTACACACACCTCATTTCATTTAGATTAGAAATGCCTGTTGCAGCCCAGAGCCCTCAAATATTTGTGTGGCTAAAATCTGTGCTCATTTAAAACAAGATCATTTTTGACTGACACCTTTTTGATTAGCTTGAGTTCTCTATTTCACATTTGTCAGCTTGCAGTGGTTGTGAAGAAGGGTTCAAATCCCCATTTCCATCTGCACACAGCTACAATGAAATAAGTGATGGCCACCCCAAATGTCAATTTTAACCTAGAAAAATAAGTTTTTCTTTTGTTACTACGATGTCAGCTCCAAGCTTCAACTGAAAGTTGGGCATATTTGTGAGTGATGACAAGTCTGTATCTCATATTTCATTGAGGTTGATCCCTGCAGGCTCCATCCATCCTCCCACTGGACATCGGCTCAGTACTCAGAGCAACACAGCTCCATCCACTTCTGGCAGGGTAAGTTTCCAGACAGGGGCATTTGTCTAGAGCAAAACATTGTACTTGCAACCCAAATAACACCATACACCCTCATGGGAAACAGATACCAGAGGGTGGCATGCAAGGGAGAAAGACCCCATAGATCACTGCCCCCAACCAGAACTGTCTCACTGACCAAGGATCTCCAAGGAAGCTGGATAAAGGCTGTGATTTTTTATCTCAAAAGATGAAGGAAAGAATAAAGTGTATGGACCAAGATGCATTTAATACCTCCCTCATTGCTGAGACAATGAGAATGAAGACAGGCAAGCTGGGGGAGAAAGCCTCAGCTGGATTCAACATCCACCTTATGGAGGAAGAAGTAAATCGTAGTTGGGAGACTGCTGAAAAAGAGGGTCCTCAGATTTTGGAGACACAGAAAAAGAATTGCACTGTCCTTTTACTCTTCTCACTTTTGCTTCCAAGGGGCCTCTTCTCAGCTCCTCATCCAACACTAGCACCAAGTACAGTGGCCCCAGCACCCTTTATAGTCAAAGCACTCCTGGCTGCCTCAGGCTCTGCTTCTCACATGGCTCTTCCACACCTTTTCCTCTCTCACCAATGAAAAGGGTAGACAATGATTAGAAGACTGAATCTAGCTAACACACCACATAAGCAGCAGCCTACAAAGCATAAGGTACTTTGTAGATATATTATTTTGCACAGAATATTTTTTTGTCTTTTGATAATTATGTACAAATTGCTTTAAATAGTTAGTAAATGGGCATTCACTGTTTTTATTTATCTAGAATTTTAAGAATCACTTCCAGATTTAACTACATCAGTACTGGACACTTTTGCTATCCTCCATGTTTACAATATGTAAGAAGCAGTGGTTTTGCATTCTCAGAATTCAAAGGTATCAAGAGAAGATACTCAGAAAGAATACCCATTTATTACAATTTAAAGAAATAAAATATTTCCAACCTATTTATGTTCAAAACTGAAAAGTTTAGCACTAAGAACCCCAGCACACAAGATGCCAGTAATTGTACTACAGCACAAAGACTGCATTTGGCATAATAGCCCTATACAGAACCAAAGGAAGGTTATCACTGTAGCACATGTGGTACTTGTGGAGCCTTTATACTTCAACTGTGATAAACAACATCTATTTAATTTTTTAAATAGTTCAGAAATAGCAATAAGTAATTGTTTTTTAACAATAAAAAAAAAATTGTCACAAAGCTGTTATTGAGAAACCAAAAAATCGTATCAACAGCCTATCCCAGGCAATTTCTTGATGAAAAGAATGCTGCTCCATTTTAAATTTCAATCAAAACAGAGCATCAGTCAGCCACAGCATATCAAAGATTTTTAAAGGATGAATTTAAACACATAGGGTATTCATTTGATAGAGACATGCATACCTGTTTCCACAGTGACAAGCCACATAGAACTTGAGAGGTTTGATTTCAAACCAGTAGCTAACAAGGTGTCCTTATACTGTCAAATACAGATTGCAACAAAACCCTTCAAACATAAAACTCCACATTTTTGATATCAGAATTGGCATGCTGCAGTTAATTTCCTCTAAAAGACCAAAAATTGCCTTTTGGTTCTCCACAGTTTACCGATTTCACTAGCACCACAAAAGGGGTCCTGAATTCTTCCTAGTTTCACTGCTCTGCCAACTCAGCTGCAGTGGTCCTCACAACAGCTGTCCTCTGCCCTCTCTCCCTGGCTGCCTCCTCAACTTAGCCAACATCCAGAACCAACCTCTTTGCCCAGCCTCTTGTTCAACTAGATCCCTGCTGGGGTTTGAACCATCTACTTCAGCAGATGACTTCTGCCTCAGTTTTATTTCAAAACTACCACTCCCCATTTCTCTTCTACATAATGCTGATCTACTTCTAACAGCCCTCATTTAGATTACAGCACAGTTCTGCCTTCTGACCCAAACTCCCAAGAACACTAAAAATCAGAAGAGATGCTCTGAGATTTCGCTTCTGTTTCCCACTCTCATCATAGCTTAGTGAAGAAGACAAATTCTGTCAAGCCTTACCTCTGATAGTCCAGAAAATTCTTCAGAGACCCACAAGGATGCTGAGTCTCACAGAAGAAAAATGTTATAAGGACTGGAACACAGTCAATATGGAGAGAAAGCCTTTTCAGGGGTCTGACAAACAAGACCACAAAGTCCCTATTTATCTGCATGAACAGACTTTTGTACGAGTTTATGAATACAGACAAATCAAAGTCCCAAGAAAGACCTTGAGACTATGCTCCAAATCACTCATTTCACCCTAAAGTGGTACAAAGATTATGCACCACTGTAAAACATTCTCAGTCTTTCTCACACTGTTTTCTCTCATAGTTGGTTCATTTGCATTGACGTGTTATGAAACAGACAATCAGTGTAGGAAATTTTAGGATCCAGCCCAGCAAGAAACACAGAAGGCAAAATGGGACAGTCATATAACAGGAAGTTTCTAGGAAACAGTGCTACCAAACTCACCAGTCACAGAACTCTGGTTCTGTGGTAGCAAAACCCTGAAGAACATCCTCAATGCTCTGCATCAAGACCACGCTGTGTTGCCAAATATAATCTGCATTAACCATTTCTTTCTTCCCTGAAGCATTAATTCAGATATCAGCAATTCAAGCTGATTTAGTGCCAAACTGTATTTAATAAATAGAATGCAAAAAAGCAGTAACTAAGCATTTACTCCTCTCAACAAACAACACGTATGTTCCATCAGTTCCTTTTAAACCTTCCAAATTATAAAATACTACTTTATTTTGTTTTCTCCACTCTGTTTCCATGCCAGTTATCCATAAGCAAACCCTCCTTACTGAGAATCTGAGGATGAACAGAAAAGTAGCTCAGTTCACATGAGAAATCTGAAAATCCAAATGCCAGTGCTGTAAAACATGAAGCAATTGAAAACATAAGAAAACTGAAAATCATCCAAGCATATGTAAGAGCAGAAGGATTTCATCCCACTCACACTAATTTCCTTCTTTAAAAAAAAAGAATGAAATTGTGTTTTCTCTCTTTGTCAAGACAACATAGCTTGAATCTTTATAAAATATACTTTTTGCCAAAAAACCAGAAACATTTCTATTCTTCATCAGAGTCAAGACTTTTTAAAAAAAGCTGCCACTATGCCAAAGTAATACAGGCCTTCTGCAACAACCTATTTTGTATCCAGATGAACAAGATACATATAAAATTTTCAATAGGTAACATTCAGCAAATTATTTGAAATGTTCTTTCCAGAAGACAAGTACAATTTTCTGCTGGAACGGAAACCTTATCACTTCCTGAAACTACACTCAGATGCAATAGTCCCACAGCTCCTCATGGGTGGAAGAAGCATGTAAATCTCTGCACATCTGGACATGCTAAATCGTTAATAGAAAATAATCAAATTGTTGTTGGTTAACTGTGTCTTTTTTAAGCATGCAAAAAAGTCAAGTCTGGGAATAAACTGGCAACTTTACAAGTCTCAGAATAGGATAGATAGAAATATCATTAAATGCTTTGCTCACTGCCCAGCGCTACATCACTGCATAGCACTCCAGCTGTGACACAGTAGAATTCTGTCTAGAAAGACATGTACTTCACAACTTCATATCTGGAGAGAAGACTACCCATTGAGGAGTTTTCCTCCCTTCCCACTCAACTTGGAAAGCTGAAGGGCTGACATCAGCTGTAAAGTTAGCCACCAGTTTCTCTGACAGCTTGCAAAGGGAGGGGGGGAAATGGTGGCAGCTACAGCTGCTTGATGACAGTACTTCTGGCAACAGGTTCCCTAATAACCAAAACCTAACAGCACAGGAGGTGGGCAGCTAATTTTTATACAAAACAGATAAGGTCCAAATCAGAAAAGGCACAGTGGGAGAAAAGATCTGAGGAAAAAGGGGAAGAAAGCTTATATACTGAAGGAACAACATTTCTTGCTGCTTAAAAATACATTTCACTTGTGATAAAAAGTTCAGGTTTAGGCATGACCAGATCTTTCCTGCAAGCACAGCCATGCATTTGCAACGTGTTGGGAAGTGCACTTATCCAGGTATTGTCTTCATCCAGGCTAAGGTGTGCAGCCACTCTTTAAAAGCCTGCTTTCAAACCAAGGACTGAGCAAAGCAAAGACAGTGACTCTAGGCAAGTGAATTCTTTCAAGTCACAAAGAAGCGTAAGGCAGCCTGAAAACATAAGGATTGTTATGACCAAGTTTGTGTATATTGCATCCTCTCTTAAGGAGTAGAAAAGGTTAGGGGCTTTATCGGGCACAAAGTACCAAGAAAGTTATTGAGTTATTACTTGATTTTCCCTCTTATTAAAAAAACCTTCCCCTTCAATACCTCCTTCATGCAAAGGGCTCATCTCCCTTTTCAAGGCAGCCCAGCCAGACCCACTGTCTCCATCCTCCAGGCAGAAAACTTTGCTGTACCACTGCAGCACAGCCCTGCATGCAGGTGGGGAAGGGGGAGAGCAGTACTGTGCTACTGCATTATCAGTCTTACAGGGAGCAGGAGTATAACCTCCATTGAGTATCTGTGCTGCAGGAAAAAAAATATCAGGATAGAAAAACGGACAGTACTCTCTGCTAATTTTCATATCAACATGAAATCAAGTTCAACAAATGGAGAATAGCCATTATGGGATTCTGGGTCACGAGCCTCCAGTCCCTGGCAGGAAAAGATGGGAAACAGTGCCCTAGTCCTGTTCCAAACAGTGCTCTGCATGCAGATTGGGGATTTTCTTATTTTCCCTATGCAACTAGCCTTTCCCCATTGATGACAACAATTTCTCACCTTGATTCTTCACACATACAAAGTTTACTTTCCCATCAGAAAGAAAACTGACAAAAGTTTCCACACCCATCTCAAGCTTCACTGTATTTAAGGGTTTCCAGCAAAGGAGGAAAGAGCATGGACCTGACTTAACTCCACTTCAAACTCCACGCTCAAGAGGTCTGGACACCCAACAAGGTCCTCTCACAGCTGTCCAAAACAGCTGCTCTTCTTGAAAGTGGTTAAGGAAGTGACACAAAGCAGCTTCTGCCTATATAAAGTTTCATTACTTACTAAACCACTCACTACAAAGCTCAGCCACCAGTGATCATGCTTTGTCATGAGGAATTCACAGGAAACAGCTTAAAAGTGGAATCCTAAAAACAGCCAGGTACAGCTGAGGTACTAAAAATCATGCTAACACAAGGACTCAAGTCAGAATTTAATTACACCAATCCAGAACTGCTGATGCAGAGCAGTAATATTTACCTTAAGGTAGCTTGTCATGTTTCACCTTTAACAGTTACTTAAGGAGTATCAAGTTTATCCACAGCATACTGCAAACACCTAGACAAGGCAATTCACTTATTTAAACCTGCAAACAGCTTTCTTGAAAAATACTTTTTTGTTCACCAACACACACAGTTTCACTCTTACATGCTTCCACTGAAAGGGACCATCCTACCTTTATCCTCCATTCCCACTGCCAGCTGTACATTCCTGCCATTTTGCCAGCACGCAGTACACCTGTGTGGCCAACCAAGGTCACCTACAGCTGAAGACCAAACAAAAAGCCCTGAAAGGTTTTCAGCTGGAGCAAATTGTAGGAGTCCTAATCTTTTCCTAGGTCTTAGTTTACTAGCAACCTTCAACGTGGAACACATGTAACCTTGCATTTCCTGCCCTAGACATAGATGATGCAAAACCATCTCTCTTGAGCTAAGGATTTCATTTGGGTTGGGCTTGACAGCAGCAATGCTGACAGGCCATTGAAACAACCAAAACTAGAGGTAGAAGAACCAGAAGATGTCTCTAGTTCCACCCCACCCACCCCCAATATTTCCACTGGATTAGTCAGCCTTTTACCCCACAAGTAACAAACTAAGAGTGACTAAATGTATTAACAAGATAGCAGTGTTAGGAGTGTTAGCTCTGCAAGGCTGGTCTCCCTGCTAATTAAGCCATTCCTCCTACAAAATCTCTTAAAAACCAAGTAAGAACTTCCAGCTAAATCCAGATCAAGTTCTTCACTATGTAAACTAAACTGTTTAAAGGTGCAGCTATATACACATGCATACTACAGTATCTGATATAATTTTGAAATCCATATCAAAGCATTACCAATTGCATATAAACTTCATATGCATTTTCCAAATGTCAACAAGCTCAGGTAGAGGCCAGGAAGAAAGAAGTGTATCAGTACCACACTACGTCTGCTAGCCATGTTTCAACAGCAGTCCCATAGAGGTTATAACTGGAGCTGAACACTGACTTGTTTGCTTTATAGATGCCAGGAGCCACACACAGAAAATTGCTCACTTCTGAAACAAATTACTCTCAGTTCAGTTTCTCCAGAGGTCAAGATAATTATGTCCTGGTGTATTATTGCATTCACCAGCACCACCTGGTAGAGGCAGCGTGCCAGCCCTCAGCTGCTCTAAAATGAGACTCAATGATAATAGTATGAGGGGACAACAGCTTTTACAGCTCACTCCGTGGAGGGTGTTTCTCCAAGCTGTCTGAAGAGTGACTATAGCCACATAAGCTTTCCAGAGCCATGTTCTGTACAGTCACTCCTTTGTCCTCCCATCCCCACCACGCACACCAGACCCAAAGGGGAGCAACAGAAAGCCCTGCAAGGGAAACTCTGTCTTCCATCATCTGCTCTGCTAAAAGCACAAGACATCCCTTTGTACACCCACAGCAAGAACAAGGGAAATACTTTACTACTGTACACAGTTTCCCTTGCTGGGGTCTTAAACAGAAGCATACCAGCTTTTCTTCACAGTTTTGCTACACCTGGTATTTCCTCAAAGAGAGCAATGCTATAGCTACACCTCCTACACCGTCCTGCCAGCCCAGCAGCAAGGGCAGAGCAGTAAAACAGAGATCCATGTTTTTCCCAAGACTGACAACATCAGATAAAGTGGGACTGCCCACTGTGACAGACAAGCCAGTTTCTTCCTGCTTTTCCCTCAAACACAGGAGTGCACTTGAAAAATTAAAAGTAATGAACATTTGGATTTTTATGACCAAAAACCTCAAAAGGAAAAAGTGTCAAAAGGTCTCTCTTCAAAAATTAATCCTGGAATTAACGTGGTTCATTTGAAAACTTACCAAGCGTTGTCTCATAAGAATTATTATACACGAACACCTGTAAGGAACCAGCTATTAACAGTACCACTGAAAGTGTCACACAAAAACAAAGAAGTGCTACTTGTGGCCCTGTGATTAAGGCTGTGTCAGCAGTCTGGTTTTCATGACTTTAACACCCAGCTGTAAAAACGGCCTTCAGTAGAGGCAAGCTTATTGCGCCAGTATCCACAGGAGCACGGTTTCTGCTTTCACTGGGTGAAACACAAGAGTCAACTATGTTTTAATACATGATCTCCAAACAGTAAAATCCACAATCTGAAAATTTTTTTTGGGAAATAATCATTGCCAAACAGGACTACACCTTGAAAGACAGTTTGATAAATACTGCAAGACAGAAACTTGGTAGAGCACAAGAAACAGAGAAATAAGAATGTGTGATGTTCTGTTTTGGCATATATTCTTCAAGAATTAAAGGTATTCCAAAGAAACTGCCTGCTAACGCACATTTCATAGCTATAGATCTTTATAACTTGGCCACCTTTTGCTTAAAACACAGAACGGCATTAACAGATTTATGTTTCAAAAGGCACCATTTGAGATTCTTCAAGCAAGAAATCCATAACCAAATAAGCAATGATTATCCCTGTGTTTGCACAAAATTAAAAGCCCCCCTTAAGCTGACAAAAGACCCACATCTGACCCAAACAAACAGGAAAAATGCATTATTTCAAGCACATGTTAGGGGATGTACTACTCAAGGTCCTGCAATAAAGCAGCATCTTCTTTTAAACAAAAAACAGAATGCGACCACAACCCAAAAGAACTTCTTCACAGTGTGTTTTGATGCTTCAGGCACAGCCAGCACTCTGAATTTCATTCTGTTTTGCTATTAAGTTTAAACTACAAAAAATATTACAGATTCACTTAGCAGTCTAACACCATTGACTGCCTCAGTATGGAAAAACAGTAATGTCTCTTAGTTGCAATAATAATTTATTTAAAAACAACAACAAAAAAATTAACTTTAACACTGATTCCCACATACACTCTCATACAAACTGTGAGCTATGTTTCCTCCCCAAGCATAATGACAAAGGTAATATAGTCCTGCTGTAAAGATAGACACAAAGTAGTTTTTCACCCTGGCCTTTCCTACATTTCTTTCTTTTTATCCCACATTAAAACAAAGCCTCCTTATTAAGACAATAAGAAACATGTGGCAATACATTTGACAAATTCTGTAGGTTTATAAACTCTCCCCTTCTTCATCTTTCCCTCAGTCCCAAACATATGAGAGGGAAAGCTGAATGAACACACACACACAAAGTTACAGAACTGGCAAATGCCACTCTCACAAGTTCAAAATTTTCTTAGTGAAAGCAATTAAAACAAAAAAAGTCTTCAAATCCATCAGCACTGAAACATCAAGAACTGATCTGGATGAAACTGGGGACATTTCACACAGTTTATTGAATGGATCACAAACTCTCACTAGGAATATGGGCTTCTATTTTCCTCAAAAGAATTGCTCTTAATTGGTTTTTGACCACTCTTTCAATTTCCTTACCATCCAGGGCTATGAACTGGCCCTATCCTGCCCTTCAACACACAGAGACAATACAGCAGCTGCCAACATCTGTAAGTAAGCACAGGGAGGTTTTACAAGGGGAAGATGGACAGTCACTTATACACCAAAGTACCACAGTCTCTGTGAACCAATAACCAACTCTCCAAAACTTTTGGAAGTAAAACCACTCCATTTCTGCCAGGAAACTGGGTTCAACATCAAAGCCACAGTACACACGTGAAAGCAACATAAGACATTACTGAGGTCATTACTGAGGCAAACTGAAAAATGAAACACACTAGTCAGTCCCTCAAAACAGAAAGAGGATCAGAAACAGAGAAGCTGTGCAGATGATGCTCAAGAGGCAAGCAGGGATTTGGGAGCGTTGTTTCTCTTCAGATCAACTCCAAAGCAGCAACCTTACAGTACTGTGAAAGTACTCACCCCCCATATCTTTAGTTGCATATATAAACACGTTTACTGCACTATATGCTTTTTTTCATTGAAAGAAACAATTCCTGTAACCAAATTCTATCACCTTTGTTTATCCTGTAAAGTGCTTTGGATAAAATAGCAGCTTCCTCATTGCAAGATGAGGGGCTACTCAGGACAATAAAACTGTAAGTCCCATCAGGTAGCCACTCTAAGCACCCTTCACACTCAGCAGAGCAGATAGGGAAGCCAGGTGCTGTGAATTGTATTGGCTATAAGCCTAAGCAGGCACCTGCATTTGCTTACACACTGGGCTCTCACTCACTGCAACAGCTGCCTAGACAACTGCTCAGGTGTTGAAACAGTTAAGCAAGAAGGTTCCCAGCTGAGATGACAGAATCCATCACCAGCAACACCCGCTTGTATAAAGGAAATGAATTGGATTCAACTAATTAGTGGAAGTCCACGGTCACATTTTGAAATCAAATGAAGTAATTCTGAGAAACTCAGCCTACATAACCAGTGTCAAAAGTAAGCTGTATGTCCAGCACTGTTACACAGCTTCCCCATCAGTTAATGCATTTCAAATGCATGTGCACACTCTTATTTCCTGCTTTACACATCTTCATGTCTTCTAAAATTTACTTAAACCATCATTTTACAGTTCTCTTGAATTACCAAAATAAAAACCGTGGCATCATTGGGGAATTTCTGTAGTCTTGAATTTGCTTTCAATTTGCCAAGTCTGTGTTGTACTTGTCCTTAACTGATCAAGACAACAGACAGACGTGAGATCCTTAAATATGATGAAAACTAAGGGTTTGTGTGTGACAAAGCTGAATTGCACTCTAAAAGTAATTAGCAATCAGTATTTCCCATATGAGTTACTCTCCAATATTAAGAAAAACCTGATCTCTCCTAATGTTTAAACGAGTAAAGCTACAGGCAATGAAATTATTTGAAATTCTAGCAAGACCTCACAAATCAAAAACTGCAGCATAATAATGCATTTCTACTAAGATGGCTTTTATAACATGACTAAACAGTGATCCAGCACACACAAAGTATGAAAACACAAGGATAATACCAATGAAAATACAGCAAGTGTAATTTTGGAGACACCGTCAGTCTTAATATTCTTATTTTATTCTTGAATAATGAAAATCTCTCAAAAGAGTAAAAAATCTTCTCACTTTAAAATGCAAAAAACAGGACTTAAACAGTTACACTATATATTCAACTATAAAGTGCTGCAATAGGAACATAGAAACATTAAATGTGTATCAGGTAACCACAAGACATTAAACACACAAAGCAAAATCACACAGTTACAACCTTTCAGTCTCTGATCAGCTGCAAGTATGACTCTTTTCCTAAAATGGACTAGCAAGGGCATAAAGCAAAGTTTAACTCTTAGTCTTTTTAACTTCCCTGCCTTCACATATCAGAAGAATTCTCCAACTTTATTTTGCCTTCAAAAATAAAATTACATATTTTACTGAGCCTGCAGATCTACAACCACAGAATTCCCACTGCTTTTAAAAGAACAGCGAGATTCTGGAACAGCTTCCAGTACCATTGCAAAACATTGAGGGGAACAAATCCACTTTTTAGCAAAGAGGCTCTAAAGGTCTGCTCGCACAGACCAGGCTTGGGCTTCAGCAGAGTAATGCTTGAACAGCAACAGTGAAATCAGCACCACAAAGCTTCTCAGCTGTACCATTTTTAAGCATCCCCATGGAGCAGAGAGACCTCAAAGAGACACCTAAAAGATAGAAGAGTACAGTATTTTACATGCAGGCTTGAAGAGTTCTGTATCCCTTTTGCACTGTTTATCTTGTAGTATTTTAATAGTATTTAACTTCAGAGGCAAACAGCATGCTAAATTTTGGCAGGAATACATTTACAGACTATTACTGTGTAATCATGGAAAGAATTACACTGACATCGAAACCACAATTATTTAGTTGTATGAAATTCAGACAGTATAGCCAGAAATTTCAGCTTTCAAAACCAAACCTGCTCCACAGTAATGTTTATGCTCTTACAGAGGATATCAGTGCTAAAAAAAGCAAGGACAACAACCAGCAGCCAAAGATATAGTGTCTGTTTCTTATCCTTTCAACAGAGAAATCTCAATTAAGAGGAAGCTATGGGTCATCACCAGTATCACTGATGAAGCCACCCATTGCTAATACATCTGAAGAGATTCTTCATGGACCAAGCAAATGCTAGGGGAAAAAAATAAACAAAATAACCACACTCCTGACAGCATGCCTCTAATTTGACAAATAGCAACCTAAACAGTCACATATTGCTACCCAGTTCCAGAATAGCACCAGCAGAAGTTTACAGTAAGACTTAGAGTAACATTCGGAAGGGACTGCAGCATATCAAACTAGAAAAATAAAGTTCAGAAAAAAAAGGAGGGGAAAAAAGTATGTATAGGAGCAGTCAGAAGGATTTCCTTCTTGACTTAGGGATTTTTTTTCTGCAAGACATATACCAATCTATGTACCTTGGGAAAGGCTTATTTCCATTCATAAAGTGGTAAATGTCTTCAAGGTCATTCTGGCACAAGTTCACATATCCTAGGATACAAATAAAATAATTGTCTACTGTTTTCTAAGTTGGGAGTTGGGTGGTTCAAGGCTTCCTTTGCAGTATAGTGACATGGTACCTCAGACTGCCTCTGAATACACAGGAACAGTTACCACTTACCTGAGGCATAATCAAGAGCCAAGAGGCACCTCTTTAATAGCTGTGCAGATGTCAGATATGCAACAGAAACAAGGCATCTCCTCATTACAGCAAAAGTACTCAACTAGACACTTAACATGGTATAGTTGTTTCCTTCTGCATTAGAATTCACCACCCAGGCTGTAGGAATTATCCTTTGAAAAGAATTTCCAAGCAGCAGTAAATTGGTCAAACGACAGCTGAAGCAAAGCTCTGCAGAAACATTTCCTAAAATTTGACTATATATTGCTACATTTAGTGGTAGCCAGATTCTTCTAGAACAAGCATATTTTTTCCTGTTATTTCAAAGGTGTTCAAGTCTAGCAAATGCAGCACAAGCTGGTTTATCTACTTGAGTACTCCTTGCAAAAGGCCAAGATCTATGGCATTCCACATCCAAAGCAAGCATATCTTTGCAGCTGACATACCTGTTGCACCAGTGTGCTTAGCTGAGCATTTTAATAAAGTAGCTGACAATATCACAAACAACTTTGAATACACAATGCAAATGTACCACTATTCATCAAAATGGAGTTTCTCAGGGTACACAGTATCTAATGCCCTTGAATGGCACTTATCACTGAACTAACTGCAACCATATCAGTCAATGGATGTGTTTTTACACTTAATATTACACTTAAAATTACGCTGAGTTACAAGGAAAAATTCATGTTTCCCATTAAAAAAAAAGGAAAAAGAAAATAAGACTGGAACAAGAAATACTCCTGAAGAAGGAAGCTTGCCTTGGGTATACTGATTTGTATGGTTTTGTGACTAAATTAAAATTGTTACAACATTCAAGTCGCATATGAGGAAGTTCAGTTTCTTAACACATGTGAAAAGCACAGGTGACAAAAGATAAGCCAGTTCAGATCAATTTGTTTGGCAGGCTTTACAAAAGCTTCATTGTGGATTTAGGTCATAAAGCCTGTGAACACCCTCAAAAGGAACAAGCCATAAGGACTTTCCAGTAACAGGAACAAGAAACTGGAGAGAATTCCACTCTTTCACTTCATTTTCTATAGTTTTGCTTAACTGAAAGATTTGGACTAAACTGCATCACGTGCATATGACCCAAAGGAATTCCTTAGCTGAGGTTCTGAAAAAAACAATCAGTGGACTCATATGAAAGAGGCAGGAGGTGACAAAAATATTAAAGAGAAAGAAAATCTTTTTTATTTTCCTCACTTGGCTAAAAAGTAACCAAAGTAGTAGCAAGAAGAGATTTAGAGCACAGGAGAACATACACCCGTGAAAGAGGAAGCTGGACATCGACCATGCTGCCGCCTTGCTCTTGTGCCATCATCCACCCAGTGCTTCAAGGAAGCCATGCTTTCCAAAATAAGCCTGACTTGTGCAGTGACAGCGTAGGAGAAACTGAGCTGACAAGCTTGTGAGAACAGCCACTTAATCAGGACTCTACTCCAGACCTAGAAGTCTGGAGAAGTTGGGATAAGGTTGCTGGGAATTGCCAAGAGAAAGTACTTCCTGCCTCCCAGACCGAATGAAAGCATAGGTAGGTGCAAAGAAACCCAGCCTTGATACTCCTCGAAGACAAGGTGTGAGCAACAGGAAGCACCACTAGGATAAACACCAGTATCACAACTGCACTGAAAAGCCTTTTATTCAACCTTTTATTTATAAGGATCACAGTGGTAGCTTTTGATGTGTTTCTCACATAGGCCATCAGCAGGTTCAAGTACTCCATTTTTCCTTGCCTTTCTGCATAGCTATCTATTTTCTAAGAAACCGACTCCCTTGTGCAGAAAGCTCAACAGACAAAAGGATCTGAAAGAGATAATCAGAGGGAAAAAAAAAAAAAAGACCAAAATTTAGTGGTAGAAGATCAAGTCACAGGGAAAAGATTTTTTACAAGAGTTTTCAATTCAGACTGGATTGGCTGTAGGTACTTAAAGAGGAGGCTTCAGTTCTTTAAAACTTTAGGAAATAAAGATATACAGTTTCTGTCTCTACCAGCAGTCATCAGTCTTAAGTAAATTTAAAAAGCCCAAAACAATTAAAAGATTAAACAAACTGCATGCTGCTGGTAATGGGATATTCTGTTCTCCTGGACTGTCAGTCCAGGCAGTAGTGGCAAATAGTGCCCTAACCACAGGATCAGAAAATGTCATGAGAAATGTTGCCTGGAGGAAGTCATCTTCCCAAACCCTATTTGGTTACCATGTGCAGAACTGTTTCATATCTCAGCACCATTAACATGAACTCCAGCATTTTCCTTTTCCTGGAATACTTTCAGTATTTTATCTATGTTCACAGCAGGTACACATCACAGTATACAGTACCTTATGATTCACTTGTTGTTCTCAATGTTTTTCGATCCATATCCTGCATAGATCACGTTCAAACACAAGGAATCAGACTGCCTGCACTGGTCCTCGAATTGAAAGCCTGCTAGCTGAGCCAGGCTACCAGAACTTCCCTCTCCAGTACACAACTAAAGAACAGACTTCACTGGCAGTCACAAACACTGAGCAAAGCTGCACAAAGGTGGAAAGAAAAAAAAGGAAGTTAATACACCAAGGCACTCGTGAACTAATCCTATATCAACAATACTTTTTATTGTGAATATCTTCTAGATAACTTATGTTCAAATGCCATCACTGACTGCATTATTCCGAAAGGCAATGGAATGCCAATGGGCTCCCCCAGGCAGGCACAGAGAGCAACCAAAGTCCTGGACAATCAGGACAAAAAGAAGACAAAAGCCCTGTCAATCTGCACATACTGGTGTAGAGTATAAAACCATATGAAAGAGTAAAGCATTGAACCATGTATTTGTAGATGGCTATTAATGCAGAAGTTGAATTAGTCTATCTAGTAGCCCTCCTCTTTCCAAAAGGGAGTCAAGGCAATCAAAATTCAGGCATCTCTGTATAAACAGGATCTCTGTTTTCAGAAAATATTCTAGTCTCCCATTTCAGAATTTGTTATACTACCTTATACTGAGTAAAATACCTTTTTCTCAAGAGTTTTGGATGACAATCAATAGCAGCACTTCTCATTTATATCCTGTAAAGGGAAAATACCTCCATTATATTTTAGGAAAGCTTAAGTTTCACACCAGAGCCACTATTCATTTGCTGCAAATTATTTTCAACAAGCCCCTTATGCCATCTTGTCACAAGCTGCAGGTGTTCCACTTCCAATCCTGTGGAGTGGTCAAAATATCACACAACCTTATATTGAAAGGGACTTGTGTGCTGTTCAAGATCCCTGCTGAAGACAGGGTCAACTAGTGCAGGCTGCTTAGAGACATGTCCAGTTTGGTTTAGGTACCTCCAGGGACAGACACTCAACTTCTATAGGCAGTTTCCTCCAGCGCTTGATACCCTCATCATTTAAAATAAAACAGTCCAATAAAAACCACCCCAAAATAACACATACCCTCCCAAGTTTAAAAGAAGTTTCTCGCATTTAAGTTTGTGGCCAAATTCAGTGTTCCTGCATCTCTGCATCCTCACACTATGACAAGGATGTTCAGCGCATGTGGAATCCTTACTCAAGACAATTCTTGGCTACTTAGAGACAGAAACTGAAATAGAGTACTTGGCTTCAACCAAGACAGTATTTGTTTAAATGAACAGGCAGCAATACTAATATTTAGCTTTACTCAGAAACCAAGACTATTTGTTTTAATGAGAAGGCAGCAATGCTAATATTTACCTTTAGCCAATTTCAGCAAAGATTATCCTCCTATTTCAGTGTGAAAAACCAATCCCTTTGATTTTATCCTTCTCCTGGCAAACCAACATCCTGTCTCTGGTACAACAGGCTATAATGTTTCTCTACATCTGTTTTTCAGGTATATACACGTTCTCCAGTGACACAGATTCCCACCTCACCATTTGATCACAATAGTGAAAGAAGCTTTGAAACACATTGCTTAACTCTTTCCTCTACAACTCTCCAAGTAACATTTATTTTATTTTAGCCTAAGAGTATCAAAGAGTTTTATAGGATATTACTCTATACTACCTATTCATTTCAGGAGGTTTTTTTTAATACTAAGCAATGACTCATGTTCTGTTATTACTGTACTTTGCCCCACTGAGTCTGTCTTGTTCAGTTTCATCTCAACAGCCAAACTTTTATAAAACCAAACAACTTCACCTCAGTTTACAACAGCCAATCTTGCTTTCTCAGTATCTTCCCCCCCCTTGATACAGCTAACTTTTCTCAAACTATGAACTGTAACTGCAGCATGAAACTTGCAGTACACATGTATAGGGTTTGGTGTGTTAGAGGAATAGCAAAGGCTGTAAGTAATGGAACTTCCCATACAAAAGAGAGGCAGACCCCACACTTTACGCTCTCTCCAGGTTTGGTTGACAGTTCTGAGGTTGCTGCCTTAAGTTTTGCCAAATGGAAGCTGTATTTGACAGAACTGCAGGCAAAGGAGGAGAGGCTGGTGCAGTATTGCTGCTGTAAGAACTCTCACAAGGCAGAGACACAACTGCTCCCTCCATCTACAGTTTGCAAAAGCCCCAGGGCATGTGCTGACACTGAGCTCTGACGCATTGCTTCATACAAAACTGAACTTTGAAGGGCCTGCTGAATCATGTTGGTCTGCCTTGCTGTCTCTCCTAGAAAAGCATCACATGCAGATGGGTATTATTTACTGCTCATAATCCAGGGGCCAAGTGGGAAAAGTAGAAACATCAACATATAACCTCATAGTTAGGCTCAGACAGATTATTTCTTGGTACTTCTCCAAGAAGCTAAATATCTAAATATGTCTACAAGCATCAGTATAAGAAAGACAATCAGACTGATTGCAGTGCAATCAGACATTCTGAATAGATATTTAAATGCAATTTTAACACATATTTAGTCACAAGGTCTAGAAAACAATGCTTTAAAAAAGCACTGGTTTAATAGCTTCTAGGATTAAGTGACAAGCCATGTCTGCATATCTAGAATTACACTGTTAGTAATACTAGCATTTGATTCAGAATTCCCATTTTTACAGAATAATTCTTAAACTCACCAAGGCTTGAAAAGTCCAGCACACTTATTTTGCATTGTGAAAGC
The DNA here is from genome assembly GCA_013397075.1 of Rhabdornis inornatus. Classification (NCBI taxonomy): domain Eukaryota; kingdom Metazoa; phylum Chordata; class Aves; order Passeriformes; family Rhabdornithidae; genus Rhabdornis; species Rhabdornis inornatus. Next base: position 415,604 of record VWZS01004878.1, read on the forward strand.
ACTCTTGCAGTAAGAGTCACATTCAAGTTGTTTGGTTTTTCTAAAAAAAGTTTTTATTTAAACACATGCAACAGGCCTGTTTAGTATAAATTATTTATCTTGAAATTAAGAAAAAAGTGCTGTGCATTTCTCACAAGCAGTCTGCTAGCAGACCAATACCTATGTGACACTTCAGAAACGTTTCACCCATCTAACCACAGCAACTGTCTCACTCTATAAGTCATTTTAGCAATACAGTGAAATGTGGTTCATCCCACTGCTGTGGTGTGAGAAAGATAAGAGAAATCTCAATACTGCAAAAGGAATATATAACACCACTGCTTACATGCTTAGAGTCTCTTATCAGCAATGCAAGTGGTAGAATGATACTGATTTCACCATAACTCCAAGGGCAAATGCAGAATTTATAGAGGTTGATCTGCTTTGATTTAATAGAAACTAAGGTTCATCCCTTGGAGCCAGAATATAATTTAAGTCCTGATCATACAATTATGAAATTTGCTTTCCTTTGTGGCTTCACTGTGCATACAGCAAACTACTCCTGTTATTTGGCCAAAGGTCAAACTCACCTTCCTATCAGTAACACATTCACCCTTGCAGATACCTGTCCTCTAAATATGTTCTATCTAGAAGAGAAGCAAGTCACCAGAACTGACTTTATTAACTAGTGCAGTTAAGCTGGCAAATGGCATGTGCCTCCAGTTTCTCACTACACAGAACTTGTGCAGACAGCCCATCTTTCTCTGGCATGCTGTAAAGTCTCATGAATCCCGTTAAAAGTCCCTTAATCAGAAGTTTCAGTTGTGCCTTATCTCTATGTTATGTTTCAGTTAAAAGCTGCATCATCAGTCGATTGCTCCATTATCAAGTATAGCTCTATCTGAGCTCAACTCTTTCTCCATCCTAGAAAGAAAACCTCAACTTTTAACAGTGGAAAAGATGAACAATCCACATGTTCATGGTTACACAGAAGTGCTGAAAAATAGTGAGTTGTCTGATTTCAACACAAAGATTAAGCATACTTGCTGTGGCATCATCTCAACTCAGGAAGCGCTGCTACAGTTCAAGCAGCACCTCACTTGGCCCAAGACTACTCCTAACAACAAAAGCCCTACTCCATAATTGCCCAGAACTGTCATGGTCCACATCCAGCTCATTATTTATCTTGCACCTATCCTTATGTGCCAGGCCCTACAGGGCATTACTTCAGCTAACACTCTCAGAGTACAGTGGCCATACACAACCAAAAGCTGTATTGTTCCTTATACAATACAACTGTGCCAGCTTGCTTTTTGCTGTAGCAGAAAGGGCACAGCTCAGCTAAGGGGAGTTCTGTTCTGTACCACATTCAGTCTGAAGAGATCCAAGCCTTTGTCTTCCACCTTGAAAGAGCATCAGTTAAATGAAACAGAACACTCTTAAGCACAGTAGTTAAAATACTTGCCTGGAAAAGACAAAACCTGAGCTCTAGCTTCCACTTCAGCAGATTTGTACATTTTACTCATGGTAACTAAGTTAGAAACATATTGCACTGTTTCTTCAGGGACAGGGAGATCCAGATCTGTCTTTCTCACACAGGAAACAAAATCCAAGTCTCCCATTTCTGGGTGAGGCCTCTTCAAAGAGGGGTAAGGAACAAGTAGCATGGTGGCTTCCTTTAAAATTCATCTAAAAAACAGATGGACCAGGAATCCTGGCAGCAGATCTCAAAATTATGGAGAACTACAGGACCCAAACAGGCCTTTCCTAGCTCTGGCTCTCCACATGTTCCAATGATAAATAATATGCCTGTCAAAAGTTAAGCTAAGAGCTTAAAGCAGGAAGAGCTGCTTTGAAAACAGACAAGGTAATACAGAAAACAGTACTGAAAGAATCATGGTGTTGTAGCTACAGGCCTCTAACTTACTATCTTTGATGAAGAGAAACGTACTTCTGCCAACAACCTGGAAGACTTTTCACACAGCACCAAAGGAGTCCTTGGGAAAGCTCTGACTGTGCTCTTGCTAGAAATAAACATCAAGCAAAAATGTTAGTACACAGAGATCATTAGTTTTTCCTCTTACATCTCCTTGTCAGACAGCCACTGGAAGGGTTCTCCCCAGCCTGCTACTGGCAGACAGCTGCAAACCCATGGGAAGAGCGTGGACCAAAAAGTGTGGCAAGAACACATGTGACCAGGCATAATGAGATTAAACACAAGCAGCAGGTGAATGTTCAAAGCATAGTGCAGGTTCTCTCAGACAGCAGATAAAAAGCTAGTCTCTGGATTTACTCCCTTACAAAGAACCCACTGGTTGTTCCACTATAAAATAAAAAGAGAGGCAGCATCAACTGTCTCAGAGTAAAAGAGCAACATGTTTGTTTTGATGCACTTGTTCGCAGAGTTTTTTCATGTACATGTATTTATTCACATGTACTTTTTCACAGTGCTCATGGACTTTTCAACAATCCACACCAGCACCTCACAGTGGATCTGTAAGCATACCAGGACAAGTCACAGTTGAAGGGGAAGAAGTTCTTCCATGTATGAAGCCATCATTGACTAAATGCAAGCCATAAAGAAAAAATGCTGTTCCACTGGGATTCCAAAATGAACCTTAATGGCTACTATATACTACTTACGTAACAAGTTATACCAATCACAGGAGATACACCCTCCAAGCAAACTCATTCAGTACCAGCATGTTCCTGGAGATAAGCAATGTGCAAGGAGATCAAATTTTTCCAGGTAGTGGGAGGTATCTACATGGCAAATAAGATGTTCCTCAAATATAAGTAAGCATGTCCAGGACAACTTTTCATTTAGCACCCACTTGCCAGCAAAGACAGAGCAATGCAGATCTCTGTGTGCACAAACAGTCCAACCAACTATCCCAGCTGCCTACTGGAAGTGTAGCAGCACAAGCCACAAACCTGTCAACCCTCCTGCACGCCTCACCAAGTTAAAACTCACCACCATCATATCTTTTTCATCATGCAGAAGTTGCTCCAAGGGAAACTGTGATTTCTTTCTCTTTCCATGCCATCTTTCTCCTGCACCTTCTGCTCAAAGCACCAGGACTCTGAGAGCATCATTATCCCTATGAGTAATACAGCCAAAAAAATTGGAGACTGCAATGAACCTACACAAATACAAAACAAGCTGCCTGGGGAAACGCTTTTGTCATCCATTCATGTTTCAGCATAAAGCAGATACTGACTGTAAATGCATGGCTGCCCAGTGTGTCACAGTGACAAGTGACAAACACCCCTTCTGAGTGACAAGCCTGCTCAGGTCACAACCAAGGCTGGATGCCTCACACCTGCACTGGTACCTTCCCCACTGCAGACCGTCAGGATGAAGAGTCCCAACACTGGCTCCTTGTACTGTCTTTCCTAGGTGCGGCTCCTTTCCCAGCGATGCTCACTTCACACCTCACCTCTGTACAGGTTTAGCTGATTGCTCAGGAATTCCTGGTACTATAAGTCAGTCCAGACACGAGACATAAAAGCACTGCACCGCATCTCGTTCACACCAGACGAGCACTACAGACTCCCGGGGCAGACAAGCGCTACCCACGAGCAGGTCTGTCCGCCTCTGACCCAGCCGGGGGGCTGTCACACGGAGCTCCAGCCCGGCGCGGAACCGGCGGCACTAACGGGCAAGGGAAGCGGGCACCGGGCTGGGAAGGCACCGGCGGGGCCCGGGAGCGAAGGCTCCGGGCAGACCCACGCCGAGCCCTCCGCCGCCGCTCTCCCACGCCCGGCCCCAGCCACGGCTGCCTGCGGGCGCCTCGCGGCGGGTCTTTCCCATCCCCTGTCCCTCCG